>JAYEPQ010000007.1:8993714-9178714 GCA_036321105.1 Dracaena cambodiana | reverse complement strand
TTGGAGAAAATACAACCATCGAAGGGGTCACAACAAACACAACTAGACATATTTGGTGGTACTTTAGAAATCTTTAAATATAATCCCATAACTACTAGAGAACAATTAGCTACGTATATAATTCATGCCGAACAACCGTTCTCTATAGTATATAGTTCATATATAAAAATCTCCTATCTCTCTACTGGAGTGGACAATAGCAAATAATACATGCAAATATAACTACTAAAGCATAAACCTACAGTAGAATACATTAGCAACAGAACATAGATTCGAGCTTAGGTTTTGCCAAAACATACAAATGGTACGTACACTTGCCTCTGTTGCAAAACAAACAAGTGACCCTAACTGCTGCACTACCGGGATGCTTTGGGGATAGTGGGCTTGAGAACTATAATTCGTTGCAATTTTCTTCTTGTTGGCCGACAGAAGCAACGATGTCAGACTTTTTGAGAGAGTTACGGCCATGGGAATGGCTATTGTGAGTGAACGGATCACTAGGTTGACGTTGCAAAAGATGGGAGGATGGAGCATGGTGCCCCCTCTATTTATAGGAAGAGAAAATACTTAGCTGGCCACAAAGGCCCGCTACCTACTGATAGCAAGGGGGGGGGAGGCAGAGGAACAGGTGAAACATGTTCTCCCACTAGCACGCTAAGATGGACCAATGCTCATCTATCACGCTAGCATGCTAAGATTCAGGTGGCATAACTTCTGCGAAGCAATAAAGTATTAGATACGAAAAACGTGAATGGTAGACTGCCGTTATCGCACCACACAATTGGCAACTCGCGGTAGGACCATCAGCGTGTGGCAGGGATGAGACCCGTGTTGTGGATGCGGTCCTTTCGTTGGTGGGAATGAAGAAATTGAACCTGCAACACCCAATAAAAATAAAACTCGCCCTGCATTCCCAGCAATCCATTGCAGTTAGCGTGCGGACTATGTCCCAGATAGAAATGTTAATAGACGCATACACAGGCTAATTTTAATATGTCTTATTTAAAATTTTGAAGGGGTATTTATAGATTTATCTCTCAAATCTTTATATATTATAATTTAGTTTCAAATCTTCATATTTATAATTTAGTCTTTCAAATCTCCTAAGTTACTACAATTTAGTCCCTCTCACAAACTTCCGTTAACACAGTTTAATTTTTAATTTGATATTACTATTTTACCCCTCTTTAATCATTCTTTTTCTTCCTCCTCTCTTGCTTCGTTGGGTTGATGTTCATTTTTTTTTTTTTTTTGCTTCATTAAAGGTAAGGCTGGTTGTTCATGTTCCTAGCTCTCGCTCTGGGACTCACTTTCTAAGGAGAGCCGGTTTTGCTCGGAACGAGGGGAACCACTCGCTTCCGCCGAATCAGTGCTCGTTTACTCTCGACTGGCGCTGGCATCGAGCTCGGTACCCGCGCGCTCAGGATGGGCACTCGTCTGCTCAGGACGGGTAACGCGCGCTACTGGCTTGCAGTCGAGATTCAGAGGATCAAGGTCGGTGTGGACGAGGCTTGCAAAAGAGCACAGAAATTTGGCTTCATCTCAACGCCTTCAAATGCAGCGGCTGCTTCTGCAATCGCAAGAGCCGGAGACCTCTCACAGCATCCTTATCGATTGAATGATATCTTCACCCAAGACAGTGAGCTCGTCGGAATTGAAGAGCACAGGGACAACCTTATCAAAAAAATTTTGGACGAGGACTTGGAACAAACGCGTGTGATCTCAGTGGTGGGGTGCGCTGGCTTGGGAAAGACCACTCTGGTGAGAAGGGTCTTTGAAAATCAAAGGATCGTTGCCGGAGGAGGAAGGTTCGGACACTTGGACTGCTGCGCTTGGATTACGGTGTCATCATCCTTTAATGAAGCAAAAAAAAAAAAAAACATGAACATTAATACGAACCCAACAAAGCAAAGGAGAAGAGAGGAAAAGGAGAAAGATGAGGAAGAAAAGAGGAGAAGAGAGGAGAAAGAGAAATAATGAATAAGGAGGGGTAAAATGGTAATATCAGATCAAAAATTAAACTGTGTTAATGGAACTTAGGGAGGGGTACTAAATTGTAATAACTTAGGAGATTTGGGAAACTAAATCCTAAATATGAAGATTTGATTACTGAATCATAATATATAAAGATTTGAGAGACAAACCAGTAAATACCCCAATTTTGAATAAAGTAGAACAAAAGTCTACTCATAGATCTGTCCAATCTCATCCATAGTGCCAGATGGTGATGCGGCAGCTGACAGGCCCTATTAGTGAGTCACACTGCCCCACCATACGTACATGCTAAAACTGTTTCACGCATCGAAATTTGGTTATTTGCAGGTCCCTAAATAAAATCCACCTTAAACTAGATAGAATATCTAGATCAAAATCCTTACTTATGTGATGATCTCTTTGATTTTGCTAGAACTACAGTAAGGATTTTCGACCCCATCTAGGGGGGTGTTAGGATGCTAGTTTTAGCATCTGAAGTGGTTGCAATTGCAACCAGTTTTGCTGTTGCAATTGCAACCAGTTTTGCTGTAAGTGTCATTGTTAGATTACGGCTGCACTTGCAAAAGTTTATAATTGCAACTACAAGTAATAATTGCAGTTGTGGAAAAAACACTCATTTCTTCTCTACTTTTAAAATAGTGATTATATTATTAGTAAATAGGATAAATTCAAACATCTTGAAAACAAAAAATTAATATTTAAAGAATTTTACAACTCTCGTTACGGCTTGCAAGCTCCAAACCAAACACAATAACAGTTAGCGTGCGGACTATGCCCCAGATAGGAATGGTAATAGACGCGTACATAAGCTAATTTTAATCTATCTTATTTAAAATTTTGAAGGGGTATTTACAGGTTTGTCCCTCAAATCTTTATATATTATGATTTAGTCCCCCAAATCTTCATATTTAGAATTTAGTCCTCAAATCTCCTAAGTTACTATAATTTAGTCCCCTCATTAACTTCCGTTAACACAGTTTAATTTTTAACCTGATATTACTATTTTACCTCTCTTTATTCATTCTTTCTCTTTCTCCTCTCTTCTCCTTCTTTCTGTTGGGGATCGAATCCCCATCGAGATCGTAAAGATAAAGAAAACAATACAACACAATAAGAATACAAGAATTAACGTGGTTCGGCCGACCAAGTTCGACCTACGTCCACGGGAACAACGAGAGAAATATCCATTATGAGAAAAAAAGGTTACAAGAAGAGATCCAAGTATCTCTCTATCTCTCGCATCTCTCATAATAATAGAATCATATCTCTCAACCAATTGCTCTCCAATTGCTCTACTCTCTCGTATTACATACAAGAGATATATATAGTATTCCTATCCTAATCCCATTAGAATAGCACTATCACCATCTAATTGGTGTTCCAATCCAATTAGAACTCTGGTCTTCTAACCCAAATCCAACTGAGACTCCTTGTGATTCTTGATCACATCTGGATACTCAACGGATGCGAGACACAAACCCAACAATCTCCACCTTGGCTCGTATCCGATGAGCCATGCATCTGGGAGAAACTCCGTTGCTCTCGTCATCCACTTCTCAGACATCCACCGCACGATCACCATGCTCCACCGACCGGGAACAATTTATATAATCATTACTGCCTCTATACTTGAGCACTCAGGATCACTAAACCATGCTCTCCTCCGAGAACTCATGATCACTAAACCATACTCTCTTGAACACTCACGATTACTACACCACGCTTTTCACCAAGCGCTCATAATCGCTACACCGTGCTCCACCTCGGTCAAAACACCTGGACCTCTTGAGTACTCACAATCACTTTTCATGTTGTACATCACAGAAAAGTAATTGTTACACCGTACTCCACCTTGATCCAAAAACTATGACCAACTCTAGAGATAGATGATTATATATTACTACGTGCTTTATCATGTCATAAAGTAACTGTATCCATCAACATGAAGTACCACGCCGTACTTCATCATCGTACGATCAACCAAACATCGACGATCGATTATCTCGGTCAATATCAATCCCTCGATCACCATCGACCCCCTCGATCACCATCGATCACCGCTGGTCTGCACAAAATCTGCTCTAAATAGTGGATTTTGCCCAATCCGCATCCACTATTGCATCCGAAATGCTGAAAAAATATAGAATTCGACTCCTGAATCATCTAAATCGGACATCGATTCTTCGATCCACGCTCCGATCAACCATAACCGTCGATCTGTGCCTCAGAATCCATTTCAGTTATCAGCCATTCCTTTTGGTGCACATTGCTAGAGCCTCCGGTTGTGCCATCACCGGTTGTATCCAGCTATTTTTTCTCTTTTTCTTCTTATTGTATTTTACCTTGATGCCTCCACCAACCTTTCTTGTTGACTCGTCATCAGATCTACCATCTCGCAATCTCGATTCCGGATCCATAACTCCGGCTCTGATACCATTTGTTGGGGATCGAATCCCTATCGAGATCGTAAAGATAAAGAAAACAATACAACACAAGAAGAACACAAGAATTAACGTGGTTCGGCTGACCAAGTTTGACCTACGTCCACGGGAACAACGAGAGAAATATCCATTATGAGAAAAAAGATTACAAGAAGAGATCCAAGTATCTCTCTACCTCTCGCATCTCTCATAATAATAGAATCATATCTCTCAACCAATTGCTCTCCAATTGCTCTACTTTCTCGTATCACATACAAGAGATATATATATAGTATTCCTATCCTAATCCCATTAGAATAGCACTATCACCATCTAATTGGTGTTTCAATCCAATTAGAACTCTGGTCTTCTAATCCAAATCCAACTGAGACTCCTTGTGATTCTTAATCACATCTGAATACTCAACGGATGCGAGACACAAACCCAACACCTTCATTCTTCATTTCTCTCTTCTCCTTTGCTTCTTTGGGTTTATGTTCATTTTCTTTTTTTTTTGCTTCATTAAAGGTAAGGCTGGTTGTTCATGTTCCTAGCTCTCGCGCTGGGACTCACTTTCTAAGGAGAGCCGGTTTTGCTCGGAACGAGGGGAACCACTCGCTTCCGCCGAATCAGTGCTCGTTTACTCTCGACTGGCGCTGGCATCGAGCTCGGTACCCGCGCGCTCAGGATGGGCACTCGTCTGCTCAGGACGGGTAACGCGCGCTACTGGCTTGCAGTCGAGATTCAGAGGATCAAGGTCGGTGTGGACGAGGCTTGCAAAAGAGCACAGAAATTTGGCTTCATCTCAACGCCTTCAAATGCAGCGGCTGCTTCTGCAATCGCAAGAGCCGGAGACCTCTCACAGCATCCTTATCGATTGAATGCTATCTTCACCCAAGACAGTGAGCTCGTCGGAATTGAAGAGCACAGGGACAACCTTATCAAAAAAAATTTGGACGAGGACTTGGAACAGACGCGTGTGATCTCAGTGGTGGGGTGCGCTGGCTTGGGAAAGACCACTCTGGCCTGGTGAGAAGGGTCTTTGAAAATCAAAGGATCGTTGCCGGAGGAGGAAGGTTCGGACACTTGGACTGCCGCGCTTGGATTACGGTGTCATCATCCTTTAATGAAGCAAAAAAAAAAAAAAAACATGAACATTAATACGAACCCAACAAAGCAAAGGAGAAGAGAGGAAAAGGAGAAGAGACGAGCAAGAAATAAGGAGAAGAGAGGAGAAAGAGAAATAATGAATAAAGAGAGGTAAAATAGTAATATCAGATTAAAAATTAAACTGTGTTAATAAAAGTTAGGAAGGGGTACTAAATTGTAATAACTTAGAAGATTTGGAGAACTAAATCCTAAATATGAAGAATTAGGGGAATAAATCATAATATATAAAGATTTGAGAGACAAACCAGTAAATACCCCTATTTTGAATAAAGTAGAACAAAAGTCGACTCATAGATCTGTCCAATCTCATCCATAGTGCCAGATGGTGATGCGGCAGCTGACAGGCCCTATTAGTGAGTCACACTGCCCCACCATACGTACATGCTAAAACTGTTTCACGCATCGAAATTTGGTTATTCGCGGGTCCCTAAATAAAATCCGCCTTAAACTAGATAGAATATCTAGATCAAAATCCTTACTTATGTGATGATCTCTTTGATTTTGCTAGAACTACAGTAAGGATTTTCGACCCCATCTAAGGGGGTGTTAGGATGCTACTTTTAGCACCTGAAGTGGTTGCAATTGCAACCAGTTTTTCTGTAAGTGTCATTGCTAGATTACGGCTGCACTTGCAAAAGTTTATAATTACAACTACAAGTAATAGTTGCAGTTGTGGAAAAAACACTGTTTTCTTCTCTACTTTTAAAATAGTGATTATATTATTAGTAAATAGGATAAATTCAAACATCTTGAAAACAAAAAATTAATATTTAAAGAATTTTACAGCTCTAATTACAGCTTACAAGCTCCAAACCAAACACAATAATATAATTAAGTTGCAACAATTTCAATTGCTACAACTATATTTGCAATAACATCAGTAACACCACTTGTAGGTAACCTGTAAGTAACCAAACACTCCCCAAATACAAGATAAATTTCCCCAAAAACACGTCAAAATTGGATTGAAGTTTGTGGGTGTCGAGCATGCTATATTAATTCTTGTGAAGCTCTTAGAATTTTAGAAAGGTATCAGAATTCTTAATAGAAATCCAACAACTAAACATGCGCTAAATATGTGCCCATATTTATATTTATTTCTTTGACGCGAATCAATGATTCGGATATGAGTTGTTAATGGAAGTGAAAAGTGCTCTCATATTTGGTTAAAACGGAACTTAGATGTTCATGGAAATGGCTATCGATCCGATCCGAAGAATAATTTTATAATTATAAGTATTTATGAATAAAATTTTGTGAGCATGTGGTGTTATTAATATGTTATTTTTTTAATTTGTACACTTGATGCAGTCCAAGTATATTATCAATATATATGAGTCTCACTTAAGTCCTATCAATCAGGTACTTTAAAATTACAGTCAATTTGCGAATCAACAGATACACCAGCTTTCTATATATTTCGTATAAGAACATAATCCCCAGATTTAATTTAAATAATAGAGATTTTTGTTAAAATCTGAATTTAGATATGAATCAAGCAAAAAAGAAAGAGGAAAACTCTCTTCGCACCCACATTTAGCTGGATGCAAAAATCTTTACTAATCCCAAAAAAATATTTGAATTCGAATCCAAGTATGATGGAGATAAAATCAAATCCTTTTGCACCCATAATTTTAACCATACTTTGGAACTGGGTAAATTTCTATATATGTCCGACTTGGCATGCTGTTCCAATTTTTTTTAAAATTTTTTAAAGAAAGTACTGTATCTATAACTAATAGTTTACTTGACTTTGGTTTGCTTTACTGATAAATTGAAGTCTCAGTTTGAAGACGGATATACGGTTTTATATTAAAAAGAAATTACATTACCTCTACCGTTAGGGAAACCAATACATATTATAACTTTGTAATACATTTCGGTCTTGTTTTGCAAGGATGAAGATCACATATAAATCAAGATCAATATAAAAAGAAAAAAAAAAAAAACAATGAATAGAAAGATAAAAAACAATAAAAAATTTAAAAAACTGCTAAATATTCAAAAAAAAAAAAAATTATAATAACAGACATGAAAAATTTTCATTTAAAAATAATATTATTTTCTATAAAATTGATCTTTGTAATATTATAACTAAAAAAACTAATGCATCATATATAATAATATAAGTACGTCCCAATTAGGCTAGACTTACATTAACCAATATATTTTCAATCATTTGCAACTATTTCGTTACGATAATAGAATTAAAAGAAATGCAATTTTTTTGTTTAGTCTGTATTTGAATCTTGAATTTCTTCTTCGATATATTTTAGGACTTGTCTGTTCTTTTCAGCCGCCCACCATTTATGAAGGCACATCACTACTTCTACTATAGTCAGATTCATAGAGGTTTTATGGTTGTCAATTAATCATCATTCGGTGCTAAGTATACTATCTAAAATTACAATACATATGTTAATCGTTAGTGTTTGCGAGTTATGATACAGAATATACCGTCTATCCATATGTTTTTTACCATGACAATGTATCAAAATAAACCTTACTATCCGCATAACATAATAAAGGAGCAGATTTGGAACAATCATCTAATTTAGCCTGGAAATGTTGTGTTATTCTTTCATTCATCAATCTTATTTGGAACAGAACTACAGATGCATGTTCTGAAAAGGTCTCAGCATATTTGAGACTACAGCCTCAGACTTCAATATTGAATTGCACATGCTGCTAGGCATCCAGACCCTAGGACTATCACAGTCACCAAACACACGACTAAGGATACTCATCAAACCTTGCATTCTCTAGGCATACCATTCAGGTACTCAATATTAGATAACATCAGTACAAGGCCGCAGTGACAGCATAAGATCCCTGCAGTTGGGCTCTTATTTCGGTTGCACAACCTCTATGTCCCTATCCTCCGGAAATACATATACAGTTTCATAGTTCACTTCCTCCAATATCCATGTTATAATATTTTTTTTAGCATGCATACATATCTTGTATTACTAGTGTTCAGATATCTGGTATAGAAAAAAAATCATGTATAGATGGTCAAACGATATGGCATGTGTATACATTGATAGATATGGACAGGAGGTAACAAGTATAACTAAAAGCTTGTAAACGTGTATGCATGTATAAGAGGGCATGGCCGGGTCATGGCTGGGCATGACTAGTAATGCGGTTTTTGACTATGCAGGAATAATGACTTCCAAGCCATAATTTACAACGAATAATGAGTGAATCAGGAGGATTTCCAACTAGTTAAGAATCAGCTCAATCCGAATTTGAATATGGAAGAAACATTAAGGGAATTTCTAAAGAGGCACACCATTTTTCTAGTGAGCTCACTTTTTCTAGTGAATACACTCTCTTTTTTGAAAAGAGAGGAGTTTTTCCTAGTGAGAACGTACATCAATGATTCCTAGAACACCCACCCCAGTTCTCTCTCTCCCACGTTCTTAAAAACCGATCGATCCATCTCTACCTCCCTCTCCCAAGCCGTCTCTCCCACCACCGCCCGGTTGGACCCACCACCGCCCGGTTGGACCCCACTCCCCCGGTCGTCGCCGTCGCCGTCGCCGCTCGCATCCCGGCCGCCGCCCTCTCCTCCCTTTTTTTCAAGCTCTGATTCCCTCCAAAACCCCAATCTTTCCCCTTCTCCAGCATTTTCCTCGCCGCCGTCGCGGGGAAACTGTCGGAGAAGGAGAAAGATATTGAGATTAAGATCTTCATCTGTACTCTTACTCTAATGGAATCCTTGATCGGCAAGCTGGTCGCGTCTCCAAGCATAGTCGCATCCTCTATACTTACAACGGCGGTGATCGCGACCTCAAAACCCTAGCCTCTCTCTGCGCCAAGCGGGCCCCACCCTTCCACTCCCACTACTTCCACACTGCCGGCGGCCGCACCTTCGGCTTCCTCATCGACGGCTCCCTCGTCTCCTTCACCATCGTCGATCACTACCCCTCTGCCTCTTCCTCCTCCTCCAACAAGCGCAAGCTCCTCCACCTCCTCCACCAGATCAAGAACGGCTACAAGAAGAGCACTAATAACTTCGGCGACGACCTTGTCCCCATCATCAAACGCTTGATCTGCTCCCTAAAGAGCATGAACCAAGACACTCCTTCGAGAGCATGAACCAAGACAACTTGAACGTTTACAAATTGAGCTCGAGCTCAACAAAGTCGCCGCTTCTCCATTGTGGTAGTAGTAGTAGTAATGGGGTCGAGCGGAAGAATTCGGTGGTGAAGATTGACTTGGCAGGGGCCGAGAGCGACGGTGGAAGCAGCATGGATACGAATGCAAAGAGTTTAGTTTGAGCATGAGCTTGAGCTTTCCGAACAGGAATCGCCAGATTGGGACGAAATTGTGGTGGAGGCATGTGAAGATTGTGGTGATCGCGCATGTGTTCTTGTGTTCGGTTTTGTTTGGAATTTGGCTCGCAGTTTACAGAGGCTTTCGGTGTGTTTCGTAGCACTGATATAGTTAAAGAGACTTGAAGGATCGAATGTTTTTATTTGTAAATATTTTGGAGTACAAAGTTTATATACATATATCTTATCTTTCTTCGTGTTTATGTGGATGATTG
Organism: Dracaena cambodiana; assembly: GCA_036321105.1. Taxonomy (NCBI): domain Eukaryota; kingdom Viridiplantae; phylum Streptophyta; class Magnoliopsida; order Asparagales; family Asparagaceae; genus Dracaena; species Dracaena cambodiana. The sequence goes on along the minus strand of JAYEPQ010000007.1, from coordinate 9,168,574 downwards.
TACTATGTGTTACAACTTAAATTTTGTAGGCATTTTCTTCTTTGATCAATGGCATTTGAATCGTTTTGCTTTCAATAATTGCATTCATTAATTGTTGTTGTTACAACTTAAATTAATTGCTTTTAATAATTGCTTTCATTAATTGCATTCATTTGAATCATTGTACTATGTGTTACAACTTAAATTTTTGCTTTCATTAATTGCATTCATTAAATTTTGTAGGCATTTTCATGTTTAATCCTCATATCCGGGCTTATAGTCCCGGATCATATACTATTGATCCGGGTACGTAAGCCCGATCAATAGTATATGATCCGGAACTATAAACCTAGATTATTTATCTAGATTTACATAATCGGATCAGCTGATCCGGTTTTATAGAACCGGATAGGATATAGCTTATCTGGTTATGCAATCCCGGATTAGCTTTCGTTGATCTCGTAGACCCACCAATGAAAAAAATTTGATCTTTTTTTAGGGTTTAATGATGAAAATAATGATTTAAGCCAAATATAGGTTTTAATTTCTGCTATTCTTTAATGAAAGGGAGTAAGTTTTCAAGAGGAATTGGGTTTGGGTTTCGAGATCGGATTTTCCCCCCTTTTCTCCGCATTCGCACGGGAAAAGACGATGCAGCTGGGAGGGTGAAGGAGGGGTATTTTTGTCCTTAAACTTGGATGACTAAGTAGTAAATAAATAGAAAGTTTTAAGTGGGCTCACTAGGAAAAAAGGTGTGCCCCCCTAGAAATTCCCCACGTTAATACTATTACTGAGGTCACTAAAGGAGAGTGTTTCATCAATAATAACAAGGTTCAGGTTTCTAGACCAAGTTTGATGCTAATACAACTTAAATAAGAAAAATCAATTTAGGAAAAAAGTTATAAGATTGAAACAACTCTCCAAGTAATCAAGAATTACCTCGATCCAATCTCGGACGCGAGAGATAGATCATCGGTTGAAATCTACTGAACCAGACAGAATCTGTACTAATTACGTGCATAACTTGTGATACATGTAAGTTAAAACTTATAAAACTAAGCTTAGGTGCATTGAGGTGCCAAACTTGTTGGAATCTATAGTTGTTACATATATGCTTGCATATGCATGCATGTGCTTCAAATTACATAAAAACGTAAAATAAACCTGGAATTCAAAATAAGATACATGAATTGTTTATACCATAAAACCTTGCGCTTCATGCAAGATTCAACTTTTATTGATTAGCATATTATAGGTGTATGCCCGAAAAATTGAATCTTCTTTTATATTGCCAATTTGATTTTGAATTACAGCAATAAAAAAAAATTATAAAATAAATTCAAGATTACAAGAATGGGGATCAATTGATTTCGATTCCCCTTTATTTTTGTGGGTTTCAAAAAATTATACAGCGGTGGAGTCTTGATTCTGCACTCCGTTGACGATCCGATCTCTTTGGATTATAAAACTCCTCTCTGGATTTTTGGACTCCGGCATCTGAAAAATTGTCTCGCCAAAGAATTCTCTCTCCAAAAGAATCTCCTCATTTCTTGAACTCCGTTCCCAACTTTATAGATTGAGGAGCGCTTCTAATCCGGCTCAAATTCTTCCCTCGAATCCAATTAAATCCCTAAAAATCCAGATCACCATGCAAAATGGAACGAAAGCGGAAAACAACCCGCGAGTTGGCACCTGCGGGATTCCTCCTGCGGGTGCCCACCCGCGGAAGCCCTCCCGCGGGTGCCCACCCGCGGGATTGGATTTCTCCCGCTGGTGCCGACCCGCGGGAGAAACTCCCGTGGGTGGCTAGCATCCGCGGGAGGAATTCCAGCGGGTGCTAGCCACCCGAGGGAATTTCTCCCGCGGGTACGCCCCGCAATTTTTTTTTGTGTCTACATAAACCCTTCCAAAGTTTTTAAAGTTCTGTATTGAGTCGTACTAAATTTCGAAATACTTTGGATTCTTTAATTTTGGCTATCAGACGTTTTAAAGGATTTGGTAGACAGAGATAACTGTTAACATATTCAATTATTTAATAACAAGCAGAGATATGATTTTAACGTGCTCATTAGATAACAAGTAGAGGTATGATGTTAACGTACTCATTGGATGACAAGTAGAGGTATGATGTTAACATTCTTATTTTAGGTCAAGCAGAGGTATCATGTTAACGTGCTCATTAGAATCCTAACCGTTCAGTGACATCTAGTATGACGGATCAGGGAAAGACAGGGGTGACATTAAACGTGTCTTGGAGCTCAACCTATTTAGAGGATCTGGTCGTGATAGGAACAAGCTGACTAAATAGAGGTGACGGTTAACGTATTTAGCCTTGGAATCGGACTATTAGAGGTAACTGTTAACTTGATAGGGAGATGATTTTCGTCAGAGGTAATTTTTAATTTAACGATATCAAAAACAAATTTATCAAAAGCTGTAATATTGGACTTGATGAAGTGTGAGTTTTCTTTTCTGTCAGAGGTGAAACCTTAACATGACAGGAGATTTAATCGGATTTTATCTCATTTGATTTTGAATTATGATGTCAGAGATATGATTTTAACTTAACAAAAATTTTGAAGTGTCACTTGCTCTGTTGGAGAAAAATGACGAGAAAAGTTTTGTTGTCAGAGGTAAAATCTTAACGTGACAAGAGATTTATCTGATTAGGTTTTTAGCAAACCCCCAGCTATCAACGGATTTGATTAGCCTTTACCAACTACCGTTTGAGTCGAGCTAGCCATGCTATTACCCTCAGCATGGTGAGTTGTCGAGGATTTTGTTTGGGTTTAAATTCCAAACCTTTCCTCTTCCCTTTGCCTTAGCGGCATTGGGCAACAATGTATCTTTATATTCGAATAAAGATACTGTTGTGACAGATTTATCATGGAATTTTTAGCAAACTCCCAGCTATTAACTGATTTGATTAGCCTTTACCAACTACCGTTTGAGTTGGGCTAACCATAGTATTTCGCTCAGCATGGTGAGTTGTCGAGAGTTTCGTTTGAGCTTAAATACCAAACTTTTTCTCTTCCCTTTGCTTTAGCGGCGTTGGGCAATGATGTATCCTTATATTCAAGGATACAGTTGTGATAGATTTGTCATGAGATTTTTAGCAAACCCCCAGCTATCAACAGATTTGATTAGTCTTTACCAACTACCGTTTGAGTTGGGCTAGCCATACTCTTCCCCTCAGCATGGAGAGTTGTCGAGAATTTTATTTGGGCTTAAATGCCAAACTTTTCCTCTTCCCTTTGCCTTAGCGGCATTGGGCAATTCATACATTTACCCCCAGTATGATGGGGTTGGCGAGAAATTTATTCTCTTCCCGTAGCCTTATCGGCGTTGGGTAATTCATAATTTTTACCCCCAGTATGATGGGGTTGGCGAGAAATTTATTCTCTTCCCGTAATCTTGTCGACGTTGGGTAATTCATACTTCTTACCCCCAGCATGATGGGGTTGGTGAGAAATTTATTCTCTTCCCGTAACCTTGTCGGCGTTGAGTAATTCATACTTTTTACCCCCAGTATAATGGGGTTGGCGAGAAATTTATTCTCTTCCCTTTGCCTTGACGGCATTGGGTGATTCATGCTTTTTACCCCCAGTATGGTGGGGTTGGCGAGAAGCTGGTTCTCTTCCCTTTGCCTTGACGGCATTGGGTGATTCACACTTTTTACCCCCAACATGGTGGGGTTGGCGAAAAATTTATTCTCTTCCCTTTAGCTTGACGGCATTGGGTGATTCATGCTTTTTTACCCCCAGCATGGTAGGGTTGGCGGGAAATTTGTTCTTTTCCCGTTGCCTTCATCTAGATCTCGAAATCTGATCTGCAGGGAGAAAGAGAGATAATTTATTTTTATTTACCTTGTTAATAGATAAACAAAGGAATTTTATCTTTTTCATTTTCTCATCATTTTTTTTTTGGACTCCTTGCGCAGGGGGCTACGGGCAGTGCATTTGCGGGTGCAACCTCTTTCTCTCTTTTTTTAATTTTTTTTTTGAATTTTTATTTATATTATGTTTATTTTTTTATTTTTTTTATTTATTTTATTTTTTTATTTATTACATATGTACATATATTTGTTTTTATTTTTTTTTTATTATTTTTATCTTATTTATATTTTTATTATTTTATTATCATTTTTATTATTATTTATTATTATTATTTTCTAATATTTTTGTTTTTTTTATTTTTATTATTATTATTTTTTTCAACCCGTGGTAGCACTTGCGGGTTGCATCCCACAGGATTATCACGCGAGTATACCTCTTGCGGGTTGCATCCCACGGGTATACCTCTTGCGGGTTGCATCCTGTGGTTGAATCCTACGAATCGCACGGCCCTTTTTTTTTTTTTTTTTTGGTTGGTCTCCGGAAGGCTCTGTACATTGCTGCCGCCGATGGCAGGGTCAGTGTATTATGGCATGGCCACTGAAAGCATAGAGAATATTGGCGGCATTAGTGAAGCCGAGTGAGTCACGCCTTCAACCATGTAATGGCGGAACAATGGGATGAACACCCCATTGTTGCGCAACATGCTCTAAATGTGTAAGCCCAGGTTCTCTTGTCCAGCCAATTATTGATGTAGTATATGTTGCTGGTACAACATATCTGAAGAGGAAGGTAAGACTGAAGGCGAGGCCTATGGCTTTTCAGTAAGGTCTTTGCTTTCGTAAGCTCAAGAAAACTAGGACCCAAATATGCAAAGAGTTCTTTCATCTTCTTCTTCTTCTTTGGGACAATAATTTGATTAACATTGATGCTGTTAATCACAGATGCAGTAGGGCTGGTTGAAACACTATGATTAGTATGGCTGGCAATGAACAGAGACTAGGAAGTGTTTTGTGGTGAAACAGTCATGCTTGGTTCCAGCCCACAAGTACACTTTTTTTTTTTTGTAGATTACAACTCTAAGGCCTCTACTTTCATAGGCTCAAGAGCGTGGAGATCAGACCATCAATGTCAATTCTGTAGCTTTGGCTTCTTTTTAAGCATGAATCTTGGGAATGGCCAGGAGCTCCTCTCTAACAGCCTCCATATCAGCTTCACGTGTGCGAGGCTCCTCAACCAGAAGTCGATTGTCTGATAGCAATCTTCGAACCTCATCGCACCTGGTAACTAATCCCTCCTCTATGGCTGAAAGTGGAGGCCGGTTAGGTACAGAGAAACTGGTCACCGTCATCGCCCCGAGGATGAGATCTTGAGCTTCGATCACCATCGCGTGGAGATGTCAGGGGGCGATGTTGCATTGGAGCATATGATCGAACATGTGGCAGGCGCTGCTGGGGCCTCCTTAGAGGCGTCTTCTGGGCACTGCAACTAGCACCTGCACCGCCCTTCATCTCGGCATCGATGAGCTTCAGCCAGGACTTGTCCCCTCGTGACCAGCCAGTTCTCCTCCTCTTCTTTCTCTTGCTCTTTGACTTTTCTCCTTCGGCACAGCCACTGTGGATGTCGGCGGATGAAATCAAGGTTTTCAGTCAGAAAGAGAGAAGGGTCGGCGGTTTCAAAAATGGGAGAAGCAGCAACGGGAGAGGATAGGCGAGGGGCATTACGGCATTCTTCATGGCGTTGGTGTCGCTGCCTTCTAAATTCTCTAAACAAGAAAAAAGGCACAGGCTTTTTTTTTCTATCAATCGATGCCGAAAAGTCTACACCTTCAACCAAAAAGTTTCCAACTTAGGGCCACCATTTTTTTTTGTTCTGTTATCAACCCGCGGAATCTCCCGCGGGTGCTCACCCGACCTTTTTTTTTTTTTTTTTTTAAGGGTTCAGCGGGCTGCGGGTGCTTCCCCGCGCAGGCGTGGGTGGGCCCTGCGCGGGTGAGCTTTGAGCCCAAATTTTTTTTTTGTTTTTTTGTTTTTTTTTTTTGTTTTTTGTTTTTTTTGAGTTTAGCACGCTGCGGGTGCCTCCTCGTGCGCAAGCGCGGTGGGCCCCTCGCGCAAGTGAGCTCCGTGTCCAATTTTTTTTTCTTAAGATAAGGTCTTTTCAATTTATTATTTTATTTATTATTATTTTATTATTATTATTATTACTCATTTATTATTATTATTATTATTATTATTATTATTATTATTATTATTATTATTATTATTTTGTCTTATGGATTCGGTATCCCGAGGGTTGCATCCCACGTTGCATCTGTGGGTTGCGTCTCTGCGGGTCCCGCGGGTTGCGTCCCTCGATTCCATCGGGTTGCATCCCACGATTCCATCTGTGGGTTGCATCCCGCGATTCCATCTGCGGGTTGCATCCCGGGGGTTGTATCCAGTTTTGTCAATTTTTTTTTGTGGGCGATAACGCCTCAAATTTTTTTTTTTGAACACGATGACGTCTTGTCATTTTTTTTTATGGGCGATGACGCCTCATAATTTTTTTTTTTGACAGACGATGACGTCTTGTCATTTTTTTTATGGGCAATGACGCCTCATAATTTTTTTTTTGACAGACGATGACGTCTTGTCAATTTTTTTTTATGAGCGATGACGCCTCATAATTTTTTTTTTTGACAGACGATGACGTCTTGTCATTTTTTTTATAGGCGATGACACCTCATAATTTTTTTTTTGACAGACGATAATATCTTGTCAATTTTTTTTTTATGAGCGATGACGTCTCATAATTTTTTTTTTGACAGACGATGACGTCTTGTCATTTTTTTATGGGCGATTACGCCTCATAATTTTTTTTTGACAGACGATGACGTCTTGTCAATTTTTTTTTCTGGGCGATAACGCCTCATAATTTTTTTTTTGACAGACGATGATGTCTTGTCAAATTTGGTGGGCGATGACGCCTCACATTTATTTATCGTTACTTGGCGATGACGCCTAGGCTCTGAATAAAAAAATTTAAAGATTGAATTGCGCCGCCCAAACTCCCACTGTGGTCGCCAATTCTTGTATGCCCGAAAATTTGAATCTTCCTTTATATTGCCAATTTGATTTTGAATTACAGCAATAAAAGAAAAATTACAAAATAAATTCAAGATTACAAGAATGGGGATCAATTGATTTCGATTCCCCTTTATTTTTGTGGGTTCTGGCAGCGGCGGAGTCTTAATTCTGCACTCTGTTGACCATCCGATCTCTCTGGATTGAGGAACTTCTCTCTGGATTTTTGGACTCTGGCCTCTGAAAAATTATCTCGCCAAAGAATTCCCTCTCCAAAAGAATCTCCTCCTTTCCTGAACTCCGTTTCCAACTTTATAGATTGAGGAGCGCTTCTAATCCGGTTCAAATTCTTCCCTCGAATCCGATTAAATCTCCAAAAATTCGGATCACCATGCAAAACGGAACGGAAGCGGAAAACAACCCACGGGTTGGCATCTGCGGGATTCCTTCCGCGGGTGCCCACCCGCAGAAGTCTTCCCGCGGGTGCCCACCCTCGGGATTTTCCCGCGGGTGCCCACCCTTCCCGCGCATCTCCCGCGGGTGGGCACCCGCGGAAGCAACTCCCGCGGGTGAAATCCCGCGGGTGGCCAACACCCGCGGGATTCCTCCCGCGGGTGCCCACCCACGGGTTCCTCCCGCGGGTGGGCACCCGCGGGAGAAACTCCCTCGGGTGGAATTCCCGCGGGGGCTTGCCACCCGCGGGAATTTCTCCCGTGGGTAGGCCCCGCAATTTTTTTTTTTTTTTTTTTGTGTCTACAATAGGTATTGTAAAACTCCCTATTCAGAATAGATAGCAGAACGTTAGTAATATATTCTCGTAGGAATATGCTTAGTCTCTAGTATAATACCAATAGTTAAAATAGTTTATAATTAACTACATATTTCTCTAATAAAAAAATCTAATTACAGTTAGTTTATGAGTTCATGAAAATCATTATAAAATATACTAATTCTTACAGCATGTACGATATGGGACTATTGAGGTAGGGATATTACATTCTCCCCTTCAGGACCTGACGTCCTTGTTTGAAGGGCACATAGTACATTAACTCTACGCAGTCAATTTAGAATTATAGATGTGGCCCTCATAGATTGTAGAGATAACTCCACTATAGTTGTGTGGTAGTTTATTCTATGTAAAACTTAGCTCAATGTGCCACTTAGTTCTATATAATTCGTAGCCGGTGTCTGCCTTCAAAACCACGTTTTTATAATGTTCCCTTCTAGAATTTGGGTAGTGGAGTAGGGGAATATATTATCTTAGAAATATCCTAAATCTCCGGTACAATAAAAATTAATAAATATAATGGTTAACAATTAACTACGGATTGCTCACTCAAAAAAACTAGTGACAAGAACCATTATAAAGTACATCTATTCTTGTATCATATCTGATATAAGACTATTCGAGTTAGAGATATTACTGATGTGGTTTCTGGTTATTTCTACATAAAGAAATCATAATCAAATCATAAAATGTGAATTTTCTTACTTTCATTCTAAGGTTTGATGAAAACAATCTTGTAATTTATTGATTGATCACTCCAATGACATCTAAACTATAACCAAACGTCTTGAATGGGCTTCTAAGGTTGGCCAAAGTAGCTAGAGTGAATTTGGGGTTTGAAACTAAAATTGATTTTTGATTTGGAGTTAACGAGCTCAAGTTATAAGCTTGGAGATTTTATGAGATTTTTCTGGAAATTATTAGGCTGATTTTTAAATTTTTTTTTTTTTAAATTTTGATGGTGGTTTTTTTAGCTAAATTCTGATGGGTTGCAAAGATTGGACAAGGATAGAATGGAGATGGAGGACGTAGATGTTTTAGTTTTGTTTAGACTGAAAGAACATTGGAATAATAGATGAATGCATAAAATAACCAAGCATGAAGGCTATTATCCCGATATTTGCACTACTGTCGTTCTTCAAAACATCTCCCCTTTGTCAATAGTTGGTATGATTTATTTTGCTAAAAAGAAAAAACTTTGGATTTAAGTTTTAGATAAAATAAATATATGAGTGCAGTATCAGTCCAAAATCAACCAATCTGAAAATGTCTCAAAACAATATATAAAAATCATAAAAATGGAGAGAACAATCCTTTTAATGTGAAATTTCTCCGTTTCAGTTTGGAATGAAAAATATTATCTGTTACCTGGCCTTAGCCACTACTAGTATCCGACGTTCCAGACAGATATGAACAATATCGAATATACTGATATAAGGATATATAATGAATACGATCGAAGTCCCTAATGGAAATTTTCTTGAAAAATAATCTAGAATGCATGTGCAGAAAAGAACATGACAAGAAATTTGAACGATATACTTTTATATAACAAGAGTATATACACTTTACTAATTTGGTACAAATTGTTTTGTCAACAACACAGGGTACGTAGGTTATGTAAGTATGGGAGTTGGATTATAGCTAATGTATCTATATCCCAATAATATGGTTCTTATAGCTTGCATTATATATATACACACACATAAACTTTTGAGAAGCAATACATTAATGTAATCTTCGAGTATTTGATTGTCATCATATTTGCATATCACTTCAACCATCCGCAAAATATTTAGAGATGCAGTCACAAGATTCAGAACAAATTGGTCCTTTAAAAAGCATTCCTTGTTGAGATCTTGTTAAGTATTGAAAATATTTTGCATAGCGTGATCTCTTGCATTCTTAATTGAGCAGTAAGGATATTAATTCACATAGAAATTTAGGTATGAATGATCAAAACCATCTTGATTTTCATCCTAAAAGGTGTTGAGGAAGTTGTAAAATTTATAACTAAGCCAATAGCATAGTTGGCTTCTACGACGCTACCATGAGTTTGAGGGGGGATGTTGAAATATGATGAGATATGATTATATTACTGAGATATTTTGAGATATTTTCATATTAGATGTTGAGATATTTTTCTAAATTAGAATAGTTGACAAATATCTGATTATACTAATTTAGAATAGTTGACAAATTTTTGATTGGACTAATTGAATAGTTTATGTAATTAGTATCAATTACAGATCATGTAATTATTCTTTTCCTTACCTCTTTCACTTATAAAAAGATGGCTCATTGTACAAGTCACAACAAGAAAATATACAGAAATTTTTTTATTCCGCTTTCGCTTTATTTTCTTTTACAGTTCTTATTAGCTTACACCATATTTAGCTATAAGCTTTTGAAGAGCAATACATTAATGTAAATTTTGAGTACTAGGAGATTTTGATTGTCATCATATCTGTACATCACTTCAACCATTCGCGAGATATTTAGAGATCCAGTCACAAGATTCGGAGCAAAATGCTCTTTTGAAAAGCATTCCTGGTTGAGATCTTGCCAAGTACTGAAAATCTTTTGCTTAACGTGATCTCTTGTGTTCTCAATTGAGTAGTGAGGATATTCACTAATGTAACAATCCACATATGAACCATCAAAGCCACCTTGATTTTCATCCTGAAAGAAGTTGAGGAAGTCGTAAAATTTATAAACTAAGGCAATAAAATATGGTAGTATGTGTAAAGTTTTCAAAATGAATAAATCTATCTTAAATGCATTCGTTTATATATATATATATATATATATATATATATATATATATATATATATATATATATATATATATTAATCTAACATGTCGATCACAGGAAATATACTTAAAATTATGGTTTGTCTTAGATTTACAAAAGATATAGATAGGGATGATAATAGACATGTTTACGGGCCAATTTTTTGGCCACTCTATACAAAATTTTGAATTAAAAATGAAAGTTTCAAATTTCTAATTCAAAATTTTATATAAAACGGGCAAAAAATTGGCCCGTTGACGCGTCCATTACCATTCCTAGATTTAGAGGAAGTATGAGATTATTAACAATCCATAAAAGGTGGAACTTATGCAATATGAACTTAAAATATATGATTTGATTTAGCAAATTTAATTTCCATACCTTGGCACTTCCTAAATCATCCCAAAGTCGAAGAATTTTCGCTGGGCAAGACATTATAGCGGGGTTGCTCTCTAGGAAATTCACATTTTTCTCAGTAATTCCTTGCCCCAAAAGGAAAAATGCATGCATCAACACTATGTGCACCCCTGAGGTGATCATAGCATTTTTCAAGTACTCATCGGCCCTCGGTATTTGCTTGGATCGGAGCCATTTTGATTCCAACATAAATGCATCACATAATCTTTTCCACTGATCAATCGAAAAGAGAAAAGGTTATAAACTTATAAACTTATGAAGCTGCCAAAAACGTTTCGACGTATACTATTTAATTCGTTAAGATACTCACTGATTTCGACAAAGAGTTAATAGGGTTCCAACTGTGTTCCTTAGCAACAGTTTGGGCAATCTCATTAGTGATGTTGTACAAGGCAGCATAGCATGCCTGCATGTAAGTAGGAAGTGTTTCTATAGCTGAAAGATCCCATCTGTAGCATGTTAAAAAATATTAGCATTTTTTTCTCTGCCCGTTGACGCGTCCATTACCATGCCCTATCAGTGAGTCACGCTGCCCCACCATACGTACAAGCTAAAACTGTTTCATCCATCAAAATTTGGTTATTCGCGGGTCCCTAAATAAAATCCACCTTAAACTAGATAGAATCTCTGGATCAAAATCCTTGCTTATGTGATGATCTCTTTGATTTTGCTAGAACTACAGTAATGATTTTCGACCGCATCTAAGGCGGTGTTAGGATGCTAGTTTTAGCACCTGAAGTGGTTGCATTTGCAACCAGTTTTGCTGTAAGTGATCATTGTTTGATTATGGCTGCACTTGCAAAAATTTATAATTACAACTACAAGTAATAATTGCAGTTGTGGAAAAAACACTATTTTCTTCTCTACTTTTAAAATAGTGATTGTATTATTAGTAAATATGATAAATTCAAACATCTTGAAAACAAAAAATTAATATTTAAAGAATTTTACAACTCTAGTTAACGCTTGCAAGCTCCAAACCAAACACAGTAACAGTTAGCGTGCGGACTATGCCCCAGATAGGAATGGTAATAGACGCGTACACAAGCTAATTTTAATCTGTCTTATTTAAAATTTTGAAGGGGTATTTACAGGTTTGTCCCTCAAATCTTTATATATTATGATTTAGTCCTCCAAATCTTCATATTTAGAATTTAGTCCTCAAAATCTCCTAAGTTACTACAATTTAGTCTCCTCATTAACTTCCGTTAACACAGTTTAATTTTTAACCTGATATTACCATTTCACCTTTTTTTATTCATTCTTACTCTTTCTGCTCTCTTTTCCTTCTTTCTGTATACTCTCTTCTCCCTTACTTCGTTGGGTTTGTTTATGTTCATTTTCTTTTCTTTTGCTTCAGTAAAGGCAAGGCTTGTTGTTCATGTTCCTAGCTCTCGCGCTGGGACTCACTTTCTAAGGAGAGCCGGTTTTGCTCGGAACGAGGGGAACCACTCGCTTCCGCCGAATCAGTGCTCGTTTACTCTCGACTGGCGCTGGCATCGAGCTCGGTACCCGCGCACTCAGGATGGGCACTCGTCTGCTCAGGACGGGTAACGCGCGCTACTGGCTTGCAGTCGAGATTCAGAGGATCAAGGTCGGTGTGGACGAGGCTTGCAAAAGAGCACAGAAATTTGGCTTCATCTCAACGCCTTCAAATGCAGCGGCTGCTTCTGCAATCGCAAGAGCCGGAGACCTCTCACAGCATCCTTATCGATTGAATGCTATCTTCACCCAAGACAGTGAGCTCGTCGGAATTGAAGAGCACAGGGACAACCTTATCAAAAAAAAATTTGTACGAGGACTTGGAACAAACGCGTGTGATCTCAGTGGTGGGGTGCGCTGGCTTGGGAAAGACCACTCTGGTGAGAAGGGTCTTTGAAAATCAAAGGATCGTTGCCGGAGGAGGAAGGTTCGGACACTTGGACTGCCGCGCTTGGATTACGGTGTCATCATCCTTTAATGAAGCAAAAAAAAAAAAAAACATGAACATTAATACCAACCCAACAAAGCAAAGGAGATGAGAGGAAAAGGAGAAGAGACGAGCAAGAAATATGGAGAAGAGAGGAGATTGAGAAATAATGAATAAGGAGGAATAAAATGGTAATATCAGATCAAAAATTAAACTGTATTCATAGAAGTCAGGGAGGGGTACTAAATTGTAATAACTTAGGAGATTTGGGGAACTAAATCCTAAATATGAAAATTTGGAGGACTAAATCATAATATATAAAGATTTGATGGACAAACTAGTAAATACCCCAATTTTGAATAAAGCAGAATAAAAGTTAACTAATAGATCTGTCCAATCTCATCCATAGTGGCAGATGGTGATGCGGCAGCTGACAGGCCCTATTAGTGTGTCACACTGCCTCACCATACGTACATGTTAAAACTTTCACGCATCGAAATTTGGTTATTCGCGGGTCCCTAAATAAAATCCACCTTAAACTAGATAGAATATCTAGATCAAAATCCTTACTTATAATCCTTACTTATGTGATGATCTTTTTGATTTTGCTAGAACTACAGTAAGAATTTTCGACCCCATCTAAGGGGGTGTTAGGATGCTAGTTTTAGCATCTGAAGTGGTTGCAATTGCATCCAGTTTTGCTGTAAGTGTCATTGTTAGATTACGGCTGCACTTGCAAAAGTTTATAATTACAACTACAAGTAATAATTGCAGTTGTAGAAAAAAACACTGTTTTTTTACGACTCTAATTACTGCTTACAAGCTCCAAACCAAACACAATAATATAATTAAGTTGCAGCAAATTTCAATTGCTACAGCTATATTTGCAATAACATCAGTAACACCACTTGTAGGTAACCTGTAAGTAACCAAACACTCCCCAAATACAAGATAAATTTCCCCAAAAACACGTCAAAATTGGATTGAAGTTTGTGGGTGTCGAGCATGCTATATTAATTCTTGTGATGCTCTTAGAATTTTAGAAAGGTATCAGAATTCTTAATAGAAATCCAACAACTAAACATGCGCTAAATATGTGCCCATATTTATATTTATTTCTTTGACGCGAATCAATGATTCGGATATGAGTTGTTAATGGAAGTGAAAAGTGCTCTCATATTTGGTTAAAACGGAACTTAGATGTTCATGGAAATGGCTATCGATCCGATCCGAAGAATAATTTTATAATTATAAGTATTTATGAATAAAATTTTGTGAGCATATGGTGTTATTAATATGTTATGTTTTTAATTTGTACACTTGATGCAGTCCAAGTATATTATCAATATATATGAGTCTCACTTAAGTCCTATCAATCAGGTACTTTAAAATTACAGTAAATTTGCGAATCAACAAATACACCAGCTTTCTATATATTTCGTATAAGAACATAATGCCCAGATTTTATTTAAGTAATAGAAATTTTTGTTAAAATCTGAATTTAGATATGAATCAAGCAAAAAAGAAAGAGGAAAACTCTCTTCGCACCCACATTTAACTGGATGCAAAAATCTTTACTAAACCCAAAAAGATATTTGAATTCGAATCCAAGTATGATGGAGATAAAATCAAATCCTTTTGCACCCATAATTTTAACCATACTTTGGAACTGGGTAAATTTCTATATATGTCCGACTTGGCATGCTGTTCCAATTTTTTTTTTTAAATTTTTAAAGAAAGTACTGTATCTATAACTATTGGTTTACTTGACTTTGGTTTGCTTTACTGATAAATTGAAGTCTCAGTTTGAAGACGGATATAGGGTTTTATATTAAAAAGAAAATTACATTATCTCTACCATTAGGGAAACCAATACATACTATAACTTTGTAATACATTTCGGTCTTGTTTTGCAAGGATGAAGATCACATATAAATCAAGATCAATAGGGAAAAAAAAAAAAAAAAAAAAAAAAAACAATAAATACAAAGATAAAAAACAATAAAAAAAATTAAAAAAACTGCTAAATATTCAAAATTTTTTTTATAATAACAGACATGAAAAATTTTCATTTAAAAATAGTATTATTTTCTATAAAATTAATCTTTGTAACATTATAACTAAAAAAACTAATGCATCATATATAATAATATAAGTAAGTCCCAATTAGACTAGACTGACACTAAGCAATATATTTTCAATCTTGAATTAAAAGAAATGCAATTTTTTGTTTAGTTTGTATTTGAATCTTGAATTTCTTCTTCGATATATTTTAGGACTTGTCTGTTCTTTTCAGCCATCCACCATTTATGAAGGCACATCACTACTTCTACTATAGTCAGATTCATAGAGGTTTTATGGTTGTCAATTAATCATCATTCGGTGCTAAATATACTATCTAAAATCACAATAGATACGTTAATCGTTAGTGTTTGTGAGTTATGATACATAATATACCGTCTATCCATATGTCTTTTACCATGACAATGTATCAAAATAAACCTTACTATCCGCATAACATAATAAAGAAGCAGATTTGGAACAATCATCTAATTTAGCCTGGAAATGTTGTGTTATTCTTTCATTCATCAATCTTATTTGGAACAGAACTACAGATGCATGTTCTGAAAAGGTCTCAGCATATTTGAGACTACAGCCTTAGACTTCAATATTGAATTGCACATGCTGCTAGGCATCCAGACCCTAGGACTATCACAGTCACCAAACACACGACTAAGGATACTCATCAAACCTCAGGATCGTTGCATTCTCTGGGCATACCATTCAGGTACTCAATATTAGATAACATCAGTACAAGGCCTCAGTGATAGCATAAGATCCCTGCAGTTGGGCTCTTATTTCGGTTGCACAACCTCTATGTCCCTATCCTCCGGAAATACATATACAGTTTCATAGTTCACTTCCTCCAATATCCATGTTATAATATTTTTTTTAGCATGCATACATATCTTGTATTACTAGTGTTCAGATATCTGGTATAGAAAAAAATCATGTACAGATGGTCAAACAATATGACATGTATATACATTGATAGATATGGACAGGAGGTAACAAGTATAACTAAAAGCTTGTAAACGTGTATGCATGTATAAGAGGGCATGGCCGGGTCGTGGCTGGGCATGACTAGTAATGGGGTTTTTGACTATGCAGGAATAATGACTTCCAAGCCATAATTTACAACGAATAATGAGTGAATCAGGAGGAAGTTGTAAGGTCTGAAAATATATTTCCAACTAATTAAGAATCAGCTCAATCTGAATTTGAATATGAAAGACACATTAAGGGAATTTCTAGAAGGGCACACTATTTTTTATAGTGAGCCATTTTTTTTAGTGAGCATACTCTCTTTTTTGGAAAAAAAAAGGATTTTTCCTGGTGAGCACGCCAATGATTCCTAAAACACCCACTCCAGTTCTCTCTCTCCCACGTTCTTAAAAACCGATCGATTCATCTCTTCCTCCCTCTCCCAAGCCGTCTCTCCCACCACCGCCCGGTTGGACCCACCACCACCCCACTCCCCCGGTCGTCGCCGTCGCCGTCGCCGCTCGCATCCCGGCCGCCGCCCTCTCCTCCCTTTTTTTCAAGCTCTGATTCCCTCCAAAACCCCAATCTTTCCCCTTCTCCCGCATTTTCCTCGCCGCCGTCGCGGGGAAACTGTCGGAGAAGGAGAAAGATATTGAGATTAAGATCTTCATCTGTACTCTTACTCTAATGGAATCCTTGATCGGCAAGCTGGTCGCGTCTCCAAGCATAGTCGCATCCTCTATACTTACAACGGCGGTGATCGCGACCTCAAAACCCTAGCCTCTCTCTGCGCCAAGCGGGCCCCACCCTTCCACTCCCACTACTTCCACACTGCCGGCGGCCGCACCTTCGGCTTCCTCATCGACGGCTCCCTCGTCTCCTTCACCATCGTCGATCACTACCCCTCTGCCTCTTCCTCTTCCTCCTCCTCCAACAAGCGCAAGCTCCTCCACCTCCTCCACCAGATCAAGAACGGCTACAAGAAGAGCACTAATAACTTCGGCGACGACCTTGTCCCCATCATCAAACGCTTGATCTGCTCCCTAAAGAGCATGAACCAAGACAACTTGAACGTTTACAAATTGAGCTCGAGCTCAACAAAGTCGCCGCTTTTCCATGGTGGTAGTAGTAGTAGTAATGGGGTCGAGCGGAAGAATTCGGTGGTGAAGATTGACTTGGCAGGGGCTGAGAGCGACGGTGGAAGCAGCATGGATACTAATGCAAAGAGTTTGAGCATGAGCTTGAGCTTTCCGAACAGGAATCGCCAGATTGGGACGAAATTGTGGTGGAGGCATGTGAAGATTGTGGTGATCGCGCATGTGTTCTTGTGTTCGGTTTTGTTTGGAATTTGGCTCGCAGTTTGCAGAGGCTTTCGGTGTGTTTCATAGCAGTGATATAGTTAAAGAGACTTGAAGGATCGAATGTTTTTCTTTGTAAATATTTTGGAGTACAAAGTTTATATACATATATCTCATCTTTCTTAGTGTTTATGTGGATGATTGTACTATGTGTTACAACTTAAATTTTGTAGGCATTTTCATCTTTGATCAATGGCATTTGAATCGTTTTGCTTTCATTAATTGCATTCATTAATTGTTGTTGTTACAACTTAAATTAATTGCTTTTAATAATTGCTTTCATTAATTGCATTCATTTGAATCATTGTACTATGTGTTACAACTTAAATTTTTGCTTTCATTAATTGCATTCATTAAATTTTGTAGGCATTTTCATGTTTAATTCTCAGATCCGGGCCTATAGTCCCGGATCATATACTATTGATCCAGATACGTAAGCCCGATCAATAGTATATGATCCGGGACTATAAACCTAGATTATTTATCTGGATTTACATAACTGGATCAGCTGATCCGGGTTTATAGAACCGGATAGGATATAGCTTATCTGGTTATGCAATCCCGGATTAGCTTTCGTTGATCTCGTAGACCCACCAATGAAAAAAATTTGATCTTTTTTTAGGGTTTAATGATGAAAGTATTGATTTAAGCCAAATATAAATTTTAATTTCTGCTATTCTTTACTGAAAGGGAGTAAGTTTTCAAGAGGAATTGGGTTTGGGTTTCGGGATCGGATTTTCCCCCCTTTTATCTGCATTCGCACGGGAAAAGACGATGCCGCTGGGAGGGTAAAGGAGGGGTATTTTTGTCCTTAAACTTAGATGACAAGTAGTAAATAAATAGAAAGTTTTAAGTGGGCTCACTACGAAAAAAGATGTGCCCCTCTAGAAATTCCCCACGTTAATACTATTACTGAGGTCACCAAAGGAGAGTGTTTCATCAATAATAACAAGGTTGAGGTTTCTAGACCAAGTTTGATGCTAATACAACATAAATAAGAAAAATCAATTTAGGAAAAAAGTTATAAGATTGAAACAACTCTCCAAGTAATCAAGAATTACCTCGATCCAATCTCGGACGCGAGAGATAGATCATCGGTTGAAATCTATTGAACCAGACAGAATCTGTACTAATTACGTGCATAACTTGTGATACATGTAAGTTAAAACTTATAAAAGTAAGCTTAGGTGCATTGAGGTGCCAAACTTGTTGGAATCTACAGTTGTGACATATATGCTTGCATATGCATGCATGTGCTTCAAATTACATAAAAACGTAAAATAAACCTGGAATTCAAAATAAGATACATGAATTGTTTATACCATAAAACCTTGCGCTTCATGCAAGATTCAACTTTTATTGATTAGCATATTATAGATGTATGCCTGAAAAATTGAATCTTCCTTTATATTGCCAATTTGATTTTGAATTACAGTAATAAAAGAAAAATTACAAAATAAATTCAATATTACAAGAATGTGGATCAATTGATTTCGATTCCCCTTTATTTTTGTGGGTTCTGACAGCGGTGAAGTCTTGATTCTGCACTCCGTTGACGATCCGATCTCTCTGGATTGAGAAACTCCTCTCTGGATTTTTAGACTCCGGCCTCTGGAAAATTGCCTCGCCAAAGAATTCCCTCACCAAAAGAATCTCCTCCTTTTCTGAACTCTGTTCCAAACTTTATAGATTGAGGAGGGCTTCTAATCCGGCTCAAATTTTTCCCTCGAATCCGATTAAATCCCCAAAAATCTGGATCACCATGCAAAATGGAACGGAAGCGGAAAACAACCCGCGGGTTGGCACCTGTGTAACACCCCAAACTATCATTTCAAATTATCAAGGCAAAAGTTTCTTTCTATACACCTTCAAATTTAAATTTAATTTCTAAGGGCACCACCTTGGCCTTTTGTGGGGATGAGTTGTTAAAAGAGGGTGAGAGGTGGCACTCTAGTTGCCATTTGTCATGCATGCAAGAAGCCTTAGGGCTAGGCTAGAGGATAAGGTGACCAAAATACCCTTAGGCATATATAACCTTATTCTCTCAAAGAGAATTCGGATCAAAAGTACAAAATAAAAATCACTCTTTACCCTTGGTTCTTCTAGTTCGTTGAAGTAAAGAAAACAGAAGGGAGGCTTTGCTAAGATAAAGGAGGAGATTAAAAGGAATAGAGGCAAGTATCATCTTGTTCTTGTTCTCTCTTTGAATCGTATTTGAGCACAAGTAGCATGTATGATCTTTCTTGAAAATTATTTGATTTTTATTATGAGTACATGATTCCTTTTTCTTTATGGATAAATTCACATCATATTGGATCTGCATACTTAGAAAAATTTCTGGACTGCATACTTAGCCTGATTTACGAATGTTGGCCATTTTCGGCTTAGCCTCGCGTTTGGCAATTTTTAGCCTCGCGTTTGGCAATTTTTAGCCTCGCGTTTGGCAATTTTTAGCCTCGCGTTTGACTATTTCTGCTTCCTGTTTGACTATCCTTTTAGCCTCGCGTTTGGCCATTTTTAGCCTCGCGTTTGGCCATTTTTAGCCTCGCGTTTGGTAATTTTTAGCCTCGCGTTTGACTATTTCTGCTTCCTGTTTGACTATCCTTTTAGCCTCGCGTTTGGCCATTTTTAGCCTCGCGTTTGACTATTTCTGCTTCCTGTTTGATTATCCTTTTAGCCTCGCGTTTGGCCATTTTTAGCCTCGCGTTTGGCAATTTTTAGCCTCGCGTTTGACTATTTCCGCTTCCTGTTTGACTATCCTTTTAGCCTCGCGTTTGGCCATTGATTTATGATAATATGACATGTGAATATCAACATGATACATGAAGGCAAGATTATTCATGATGACAAATCCTAGTATCTGTATTACAAGACATGATTACAAGTTCTAGTATCCTTATTACACGACATGATAACAAGTTCTAGTATCTTTATTACAAGACATGATTACAAGTTCTAGTATCCTTATTACACGACATGATAACAAGTTCTAGTATTTTTATTACAAGACATGATTACAAGTTCTAGTATCCATATTACAAGTTCTAGTATCCTTATTACAGGATAACAAGTTCTAGTACTCTATTACAAGACATGAATACAAGTTCTAGTACTCTTATTACATGACATGAAGCATTCTTATAACACATGTGTACATGATTCCAAATCTTGATTCTTGAACTCTTGATCCTTGTGAAATGATATGTGTGCAATTTAACATCAAATCCATATGTTTCCTTTAATTCACGTACATTGTATGCATTACTAACATGGGAAAAACTAATTGATGGATAGATAAGTACTGTATTGTACAAGGATATTGTTGGCCAACTTCTTGATAGGTGCTGAGGGCCTTTTACTAGCAGCACTGGGTGGTACTGAGCCACCATCTGATACATGAGTCACCATATGGGTGATGCCCGTTACTTGTTTCATTTAACGGGATCTGACTTGTAGCACCTAGCGGTGTGTCATGGTTCAGCGCCATGAATTAGAGGCCGGGTCCCGGGTATGCACGGGCACTTGTATAATATGAGAAACTGCGCGCTATCTTATCCATCATTGAGTTTCAATTCCAACACTAACATGACATGGACCTATTAAATTTTACACGAAGCTTGTGAATGATTTATATTGTTCTGGTTACATGCAACATGATTGATATCGAAGCTTGTGAATGATTTACATTGTTCTGGTTATATGCAACATGATTGATATTTACTTCGCTTACACTTGTCACCTTTACATGATTTGTTTATGCTATTTGAATGAATAGTCTTACTCAATTCATTTTCAGCATTCTTAAGATACGATTGTATCAACGTAATTTATTTATTCTTTTATTTATTTGTACTGTGAAAGTACACGTGTATCTTGTTTTTGTGTTCCTTGCTGGGTTTAATCCCCTGGGTTTTCTTAAGCCCAGATCACGAAAGAAGTGAAGGAGAGATTGCTCCAGACAACGATCCTTACTTCACCAACCAGGTCGAGTAGAGGATACTACTAGCACAATACTATTGGGGTACTTCGCACTTCTTGTTCTTGTCTCCTTTGTCACTTCTTGTTCTTGTTTCCTTTTTCTGGGCACTGCTTTAACTTGTAGTATTTAACTCTTTTGTGTAAATATTTAGAGCAGTGTGCCATTCTATGTAATCAACTCTCTGTATAAATGAAATCTTTTCAGTTTCAGACATGGTTATTCATCTTGACATGGCAGTAGTTACGGTTATTCCAAGATCATGGGACTTTTGAGTTATTCATAGTATTAAGTAATGTCGCCCACTTAAAAAAAAAAAAGGAGCAAAAAGGTAGAGCCGAAGTGGGGAAGGTAGAGCCGAAGTGGGGGCGTTACAACCTGCGGGATTCCTCCCGCGGGTGCCCACCTGCGGGATCCTCCCGCAGGTGGGCACCCGCGGGAGAAACTCCCGCGGGTGGCTAGCACCCGCGGGAGGAATTCCCGCGGGTGCTGCGGGAATTCCTCCCGCGGGTAGGCCCTGCAATTTTTTTTTTGTCTACATAACCCCCCAAAAGTTTTTGAAGTTCTGTATTGAGTCGTACTTAATTTCGAAACACTTTGGATTCTTTAATTTTGTCTATTAGACGTTTTAAAGAATTTGGTAGACAGAGATAACTGTTAACATATTCAATTATTCAATAACAAGCAGATGTATGATTTTAACGTGCTCATTAGAAAATAAGTAGAGGTATGATATTAACGTACTCATTGGGTGACAAGCAGAGGTATGATGTTAACATGCTTATTTTAGGTCAAGCAGAGGTATCATGTTAACGTGCTCATTAGAATCGTAACCGTTTAGTGATATCTAGTATAACGGATCAGGGAAAGACATGGGTGACATTAAACGTGTCTTGGAGCTCAACCTATTCAGAGGATCTGGTCGTGATAGGAACAAGCTGATTAAATAGAGGTGATGGTTAACGTATTTAGTTTTGGAATCAGACTATGAGAGGTAATTGTTAACTTGATAGGGAGATGATTTTCGTCAGAGGTAATTTTTAACTTAACTATATCAAAAACAAATTTATCAGAAGCTGTAATATTGGACTTGATGAAGTGTGAGTTTTCTTTTCTGTCAGAGGTGAAACCTTAACATGACAGGAGATTTAATCGGATTTTATCTCATTTGATTTTGAATTATGATGTCAGAGGTATGATTTTAACTTAATAAATATTTTGGAGTGTCACTTGCACTGCTGGAGAAAAATGACGAGAAAAATTTTGTTGTCAGAAGTGAAATCTTAACATGACAAGAGATTTATCTGATTAGGGTTTTTAGTAAACCCCTAGCTATCAACGGATTTGATTAGCCTTTACCAACTACCGTTTGAGTTGGGCTAGCCATGCTATTACCCTCAATATGGTGAGTTGTCGAGAATTTTGTTTGGGTTTAAATTCCAAACTTTTCCCTTCTCTTTGCCTTAGCGGCATTGGGCAATGATGTATCTTTATATTCGAATAAGGATACTGTTGTGACAGATTTGTCATGAGATTTTTAGCAAACCCCAGATATTAACGGATTTGATTAACCTTTACCAACTACCGTTTGAGTTTGGCTAGCCATACTATTTCCCTCAGCATGGTGAGTTGTCGAAGGTTTCATTTGGGCTTAAATACCAAACTTTTTCTCTTCCATTTGCCTTAGCGGCGTTGGGCAACGATGTATCCTTATATTCGAATAAGGATACAGTTGTGACAGATTTGTCATGGGATTTTTAGCAAACCCCCAGCTATCAACGGATTTGATTAGCCTTTACCAACTACCTTTTGAATTGGGCTAGCCATACTCTTCCCCTCAGCATGGAGAGTTGTCGAGAATTTTATTTGGGCTTAAATACCAAACTTTTCCTCTTCCCTTTGCCTTAGCGGCGTTGGGCAATTCATACTTTTACCCCTAGTATGATTTGGTTGGCGAGAAATTTATTCTCTTCCCGTACCCTTGTCGGCGTTGGGTAATTCATACTTTTTACCCCCAGTATGATGGGGTTGGCGAGAAATTTATTCTCTTCTCATAGCCTTGTCGGCGTTGGGTAATTCATACTTTTTACCCCCAGCATGATGGGGTTGGCGAGAAATTTATTCTCTTCCCGTAACCTTGTCGGTTTTGGGTAATTCATACTTTTTACCCCCAGCATGATGGGGTTGGCGAGAAATTTATTCTCTTCCCGTAACCTTGTCGGCGTTGGGTAATTCATACTTTTTATCCCCAATATGATGGGGTTGGCGAGAAATTTATTCTCTTCTTTTTGCCTTGACGGCATTGGGTGATTCATGCTTTTTACCCCCAGCATGGTGGGTTGGCGAGAAGCTGGTTCTCTTCCCTTTGTCTTGACGGCATTGGGTGATTCACACTTTTTATCCCCAACATAGTAGGGTTGGCAAAAAATTTATTCTCTTCCCTTTGCCTTGACGGCATTGGGTGATTCATGCTTTTTTACCTCCAGCATGGTGGGGTTGGCGAGAAATTTGCTCTTTTCCCTTTGCCTTCATCTAGATCTCAAAATCTGATCTGCAGGGAGAAAGAGAGATATTTTATTTTTATTTGTCTTGTTAATAGATAAACAAAGGAATTTTATCTTTTTCATTTTCTCATCATTTTTTTTTTGACTCCTTGTGCAGGGGGCTGCGGATAGTGCATCTGTGGATGCAACCTCTTTCTCTCTTTTTTTAATTTTTTTTTGAATTTTTATTTATATTATGTTTATATTTTTATTTATTTTATTTATTACATATGTACATATATTTGTTTTTATTTATTTATTATTTTTATTATTTTTTTATCTTATTTATTTTTCTTTTTTTAATTTTTCTTTTTATTATTTTATTATCATTTTTATTATTATTTATTATTATTATTTTTTAATATTTTTGTTTTTTTATTTTTATTTTTATTATTATTATTTTGGCAACCCGTTGGTAGCACTTGCGGGTTGCATCCCGCGGGAGCATCGCGCGAGTATACCTCTTGCAGGTTGCATCCCACGGGTGTACCTCTTGCGGGTTGCATCCCGTGGTTGAATCCCACGAATCGCACGGCCCTTTTTTTTTTTTCGGCTGGTCTCCGGAAGGCTCTGTACATTGCTGCCGCCGATGGCAGTGTCAGTGTATTATGGCATGCCCACTGAAAGCATAGAGAATATTGGCGGCATTAGTGAAGCCGAGTGAGTCACGCCTTCAACCATGTATGGCTGGCAATGAACAGAGACTAAGAGGTGTTTTGTGGTGAAATAGTCATGCTTGGTTCCAGCCCACAAGTACACCTTTTTTTTTTGTAGATTACAACTCTTAAGGCCTCTACTTTCATAGGCTCAAGAGCGTGGAGATCAGACCATCAATGTCAATTCTGTAGCTTTGGCTTCTTTTTAAGCATGAATCTTGGGAATGGCCAGGAGCTCCTCTCTAACAGCCTCCATATCAGCTTCACGTGCGCGAGGCTCCTCAACCAGAAGTCGATTGTCTGATAGCAATCTTCGAACCTCATCGCACCTGGTAGCTAATCCCTCCTCTATGGCTGAAAGTGGAGGCCGGTTAGGCACAGAGAAACTGGTCACCGTCATCGCCCCGAGGATGAGATCTTGAGCTTCGATCACCGTCGCGTGGAGATGTCAGGAGGGGGCGATGTTGCATTGGAGCATATGATCAAACATGTGGCGGGCGCTGCTGGGGCCTCCTTAGAGGCGTCTTCTGGGCACTGCAACTAGCACCCGCACCGCCCTTCATCTCGGCATCGATGAGCTTCAGCCAGGACTTGTCCCCTCGTGACCAGCCAGTTCTCCTCCTCCTCTTCTTCTTTCTATTCCTCTTTGACTTTTCTCCTTCGGCACAGCCGCTGTGGATTTCGGCGGATGAAATCAAGGTTTTCAGTCAGAAAGAGAGAAGGGTCGGCGGTTTCAAAAGTGGGAGAAGCAGCAACGGGAGAGGATAGGCGAGGGGCATTACGGCATTCTTCATGGCGTTGGTGTCGCTGCCTTCTAAATTCTCTAAACAAGAGAAAAGGCACAGGCTTTTTCTTCTATTGATCAATGTCGAAAAGTCTACGCCTTCAACCAAAAAGTTTCCAACTTTGGACCACTATTTTTTTTTTGTTCTGTTATCAACCCGCGGAATCTCCCGCGGGATGGCACCCGCAGGTGCTCACCCGACCTTTTTTTTTTTTTTTTTTAAGGGTTCAGCGCGCTGCGGGTGCTTCCCCGCGCAGGCGTGGGTGGGCCCTCGCGCGGGTGAGCTTTGAGCCCAAATATTTTTTTTTTCTTTTTTTTGTTTTTTTGTTTTTTTTTGAGTTCAGCGCGCTGCGAGTGCCTCCCCGCGCGCAAGCGCGGTGGGCCCCTCGTGCAGGTGAGCTCCGTGTCCAAATTTTTTTTTCTTAAGATGGGGCCTTTCAATTTATTATTTTATTTATTACTATTTTATTATTATTATTATTATTACTCATTTATTATTATTATTATTATTATTATTATTATTATTATTATTATTATTATTATTATTATTATTATTATTATTATTATTATTTTTGTCTTATGGATTCGGTATCCCGCGGGTTGCATCCGGCCATTGCATCTGTGAGTTGCATCTCCGCGGGTCCCGCGGGTTGCGTCCCTCGATTCCATCTGCGGGTTGCGTCCACATGGGTCCCGCGATTCCATCTGCGGGTTGCGTTCCACGATTTCATCTGCGGGTTGCATCCCACGATTCCATCTGCGGGTTGCATCACGCGATTCCATCTGCGGGTTGCATCCCGGGGGTTGTATCCAGTTTTATCAATTTTTTTTTTTGTGGGCGATAAAGCCTCAAAATTTTTTTTTTTTGGACACAATGACGTCTTGTCATTTTTTTTATGTGCAATGACGCCTCATAATTTTTTTTTTGACAGGCGATGACGTCTTGTCATTTTTTTTATGGGCGATGACGCCTCATATTTTTTTTTTGATAGACAATGACGTCTTGTCAAATTTTTTTTATGGGCAATGACGCCTCATAATTTTTTTTTTGACAGACGATGATGGTTTGTCATTTTTTTTATGGGCGATGACTCCTCATAATTTTTTTTGACTGATGATGACTTCTTGTCAATTTTTTTTTATGGGCGATGATGCCTTATAATTTTTTTTTTTGACAGACGATGACGTCTTGTCAATTTTTTTTATGGGCGATGACGCCTCATAATTTTTTTTTGACAGACGATGACGTCTTGTCAAATTTGGTGGGCGATGACGCCTCACATTTATTTATAGTTACCCGGCGATGATGCCTAGGCTCCGAATAAAAAAATTTAAAAATTGGATTGCGCCGCCCAAACACCCACTGTGGTTGCCAATTCTTGTATGCCCGAAAAATTGAATCTTCCTTTATATTGCCAATTTGATTTTGAATTACAGCAATAAAAGAAAAATTACAAAATAAATTTAAGATTACAAGAATGGGGATCAATTGATTTTGATTCCCCTTTATTTTTGTGGGTTCTAGCAGCGGTGGAGTCTTGATTCTGCACTCCGTTGACAATCCGATCTCTCTGGATTAAGAAACTCCTCTCTGGATTTTTGGACTCCCGTCTCTGAGAAATTGCCTCGCCAAAGAATTCCCTCTCCAAAAGAATCTCCTCCTTTCCTGAACTCCGTTCCCAACTTTATAGATTGAGGAGCGCTTCTAATCCGGCTCAAATTCTTCTCTCGAATCCAATTAAATCCCCAAAAATCTGGATCACCATGCAAAACGAAACGGAAGAGCCCACCCGCGGGATTTTCCTGCGGGTGGGCACCCGCGGGAGCAACTCCCGCGGGAGAAACTCCCGGGGGTGGCTAGCACCCGCGAGAGGAATTCCCGCGGGTAGGCCCCGCAATTTTTTTTTTCTTTTTGTGTCTACAATAGGTATTGTAAAACTCCCTAATCAGAATAGATAGCAGAACGTTAGTAATATATTCTCGTAGGAATATGCTAAGTCTCTAGTATAATACCAATAGTTAAATTAGTTTATAATTAACTACATATTTCTCTAATAAAAAAATCTAATTACAGTTAGTTTATGAGTTCATGAAAATCATTATAAAATATACTAATTCTTACAGCATGTACGATATGGGACTATTGAGGTAGGGATATTACATTCTCCCCTTCAGGACCTGACGTCCTCGTTTGAAGGGCACATAGTACATTAACACTACGCAGTCAATTTAGAATTATAGATGTGGCCCTCATAGATTGTAGAGATAACTCCACTATAGTTGTGTGGTAGTTTATTCTATGTAAAACTTAGCTCAATGTGCCATTTAGTTCTATATAATTCGTAGCCGGTGTCTGCCTTCAAAACCACGTTTTTATAATGTTCCCTTCTAGAATTTGGGTAGTGGAGTAGGGGAATATATTATCTTAGAAATATCCTAAACCTCCGGTACAATAAAAATTAATAAATAAAATGGTTAACAATTAACTACGGATTGCTCACTCAAAAAAACTAGTGACAAGAACCATTATAAAGTGCATCTATTCTTGTATCATATCTGATATAAGACTATTCGAGTTAGAGATATTACTGATGTGGTTTCTGGTTATTTCTACATAAAGAAATCATAATCAAATCATAAAATGTGAATTTTCTTACTTTCATTCTAAGGTTTGATGAAAACAATCTTGTAATTTATTGATTGATCACTCCAATGACATCTAAACTATAACCAAACGTCTTGAATGGGCTTCTAAGGTTGGCCAAAGTAGCTAGAGTGAATTTGGGGTTTGAAACTAAAATTGATTTTTGATTTGGAGTTAACGAGCTCAAGTTATAAGCTTGGAGATTTTATGAGATTTTTCTGGAAATTATTAGGCTGATTTTTAATAATTTTTTTTAAAATTTTGATGGTGGTTTTTTTAGCTAAATTCTGATGGGTTGCAAAGATTGGACAATGATAGAATGGAGATGGAGGACGTAGATGTTTTAGTTTTGTTTAGACTGAAAGAACATTGGAATAATAGATGAATACATAAAATAACCAAGCATGAAGGCTATTATCTCCCCATATTTGCACTACTGTCGTTCTTCAAATCATCTCCCCTTTGTCAAAATGGTTGGTATGATTAATTTTGCTAAAAAGAAAAAAACTTTGGATTTAAGTTTTAGATCAAATAAATATTTGAATGCGGTATCAGTGCAAAATAAACCAATCTGCAAACATCTCAAAACAATACATAAAAATCATAAAAATGGAGAGAGCAATCCCTTTTATGTGAAAATTTTTCAGTTTAAGTTCGAAATGTAAAATATTATCCATTACCTAGCATTAGCCAATACTAGTATCCGACATTCCGGACAGATACGAACAATATCAAATATATTGATACAAGGATATTTAACGAGTACAATCGAAGTCCCTAATGGAATTTTTCTTGAAAATTAATCTAAGAATGCATGTACAGAAAAAGAACATGACAAGAAATTTGAAAGATATATTATTTTATAACAAGAGTATATACATTTTAATATACACTTTCATAATTTGGAACAAATTGTTTTGTCAACAACACAGGTAGGTTATATAAGTATGGGAGTTGGACTATATCCCAATCAAATGATTCATATAGCATGCATTATACACACACACACATAAACTTTTGAGAAGCAATACATTAATGTAATCTTTGAGTATTTGATTGTCATCATATCTGCATATCACTTCAACCATCCGCAAAATATTTAGCGATGCAGTCACAAGATTCGGAACAAATTGGTCCTTTAAAAAAGCATTCCTTGTTGAGATCTTGTTAAGTATTGAAAATATTTTGCATAACGTGATCTCTTGCATTCTTAATTGAGTAGTAAGGATATTAATTCACATAGAAATTTAGGTATGATTGATCAAAACCATCTTGATTTTCATCCTAAAATGTGTTAAGGACGTTGTAAGATTTATAACTAAGCCAATAACATATAGTATTATGCACAGGGTTGCAAGATAAATAAATCTATCTATGGTTCTTATTAGCTTGCACCATATTTAGCTATAAGCTTTTGAAGAGCAATACATTAATGTAATCTTTGAGTACTGGGAGATTTTGATTGTCATCATATATGTACATCACTTAGACCATTCGTGAGATATTTAGAGATCCAGTCACAAGATTCGGAGCAAAATGGTCTTTTGAAAAGCATTCCTTGCTGAGATCTTGCCAAGTACTGAAATCTTTTGCTTAACGTGATCTCTTGCATTCTCAATTGAGTAGTGAGGATATTCATTAACGTAACAATCCACATATGAACCATCAAAGCCATCTTGATTTTCATCCTGAAAGAAATTGAGGAAGTTGTTATTGGATAAATTTGCTAATTTTTCAGATTAATATGGGCAGACTTATTACTGTTATTAGTTAACAGAATTATTATGCACAGAATTACTACTGTTATTATGCACAGAATTAATTCTGTTATTCTGCACAGGTTTCAGCGTTATATTTCAATCAGAAATAAAGTTGGAGAAGAGGAATTACGAATTATTATGTATAATAGCAGTCTGTATCTTTCCAGATTTGAATTAGTAGAATATTCCTATTACTGTTTACAGAAAACTATTAAACTGTTCTTCTTTAACTAGTTTACTATTCTAAACAGAATAAAGAATAACTGGATTAAGAAAAACCTGTATTCAGAAGGATGAACGTATGCAGAATTGATGAAGACAGGAAGATGATCGAGGCTACTGTTGAACACTATCTCCTTAAAACCGATTTGCCCTCCACCGCTTGCTTCTGAATTACAATGGGCGTCGGTCTCCCAGGATATAACGACCGGTCTGCAAGAGGAAGGAAGCCGCAATTCTGTTGCTCTAGCGAATCTGATATTTCTAGAAACTCTCTGTCAAAAGACCAAGTTAAGTGCCAAGTGCGCCACTAAGGCGCCCAATGTGCCCTAAATGCCCATTCACCCTCGCACACGCGTCTGCGGGTGTGGGCGGTGCGTAGCACCACCCGTGGTGCTCAAACTTTCACCTCTTCTTACATGAGCAATGTCATGGAACAAACAATCCTATATAAACCCACATCCTAATAAACCTCTAGCCAATGTGGAACTATTTTTCTTCTTTCCTTTTTGTTCTCATTGCTATGTACTCCTCTTTGAAATCATTTTCCATTCACCTAATTCATTTATTTTTGAACTAGTGAATTGGCTCAAAGATTCAAGTTCAAATATACATGAATTCAACAGTTGTAAAATTTATAAACTAAGCCAATAAAATATGGTATTATCCGTAAAGTTTGCAAGATGAATAAATCTATCTTAAACGCGTACATTTTCATTTATTTTTAGTCTAACATGTTGATCACAGGAAATGTACATAAAATTTTATGATTTGTCATAGATTTAAAAAAGATATAGAGAAGGTATGGGATTATTAACAATCCATAAAAGGAGGAACTTATGCAATATAAACTTAAAATATATGCTTTTATTTAACAAATTTAGTTTCTATACCTTGGCGCTTCCATAAAAGGAGGAAATTATTCTTTTCCTTACCTCTTTCACTTTTAAAAAGATGGCTCATTGTACAAGTCAGAACAAGAAAATATACAGAAATTTTTTTATTCCGCTTTCGCTTTATTTTCTTTTACGGTTCTTATTAGCTTACACCATATTTAGCTATAAGCTTTTGAAGAGCAATACATTAATGTAATCTTTGAGTACTGGGAGATTTTGATTGTCATCATATCTGTACATCACTTCAACCATTCGCGAGATATTTAGAGATCCAGTCACAAGATTCGGAGCAAAATGCTCTTTTGAAAAGCATTCCTGGTTGAGATCTTGCCAAGTACTGAAAATCTTTTGCTTAACGTGATCTCTTGTGTTCTCAATTGAGTAGTGAGGATATTCACTAATGTAACAATCCACATATGAACCATCAAAGCCACCTTGATTTTCATCCTGAAAGAAATTGAGGAAGTCTTAAAATTTATAAACTAAGGCAATAAAATATGGTAGTATGTGTAAAGTTTTCAAAATGAATAAATCTATCTTAAATGCATTCGTTTATATATATATATATATATATATATATATATATATATATATATATATATATATATATATATATATATATATATATATATTTTAATCTAACATGTCGATCACAGGAAATATACTTAAAATTATGGTTTGTCTTAGATTTACAAAAGATATAGATAGGGATGGTAATAGACATGTTTATGGGCCAATTTTTTGGCCACTCTATACAAAATTTTGAATTAAAAATGAAAGTTTCAATTTTCTAATTCAAAATTTTATATAAAACGGGCAAAAAATTGACCCGTTGACGCGTCCATTACCATTCCTAGATTTAGAGGAAGTATGGGATTATTAACAATCCATAAAAGGTGGAACTTATGCAATATGAACTTAAAATATATGATTTGATTTAGCAAATTTAATTTCCATACCTTGGCACTTCCTAAATCATCCCAAAGTCGAAGAATTTTCGCTGGGCAAGACATTATAGCGGGGTTGCTCTCTAGGAAATTCACATTTTTCTCAGTAATTCCTTGCCCCAAAAGGAAAAATGCATGCATCAACACTATGTGCACCCCTGAGGTGATCATAGCATTTTTCAAGTACTCATCGGCCCTCGGTATTTGCTTGGATCGGAGCCATTTTGATTCCAACATAAATGCATCACATAATCTTTTCCACTGCTCAATCGAAAAGAGAAAAGGTTATAAACTTATAAACTTATGAAGCTGCCAAAAACGTTTCGACGTATACTATTTAATTCGTTAAGATACTCACCGATTTCGACAAAGAGTTAATAGGGTTCCAATTGTGTTCCTTAGCAACAGTTTAGGCAATCTCATTAGTGATGTTGTACAAGGCAGCATAGCATGCCTGCATGTAAGTAGGAAGTGTTTCTACAGCTGAAAGATCCCATCTGTAGCATGTTAAAAAATATTAGCATTTTTTTCTCGAAAACACTCGCATTAATCAAAAGAATTGAGGAAAAAGTCACATACTTTCTAATTGCGTCGGTGAAAAGACTGAGTTCATCTGGCTTGCCATAAATATCAAAAATATCATCGATGATGTAGATAAGTGAGATAACTTTTGCTATCTCGATTCTACACTTGGAGAATTGTGGATCCGGAAGCAAGGCCATTGACCACAAGTACCATTTAAGCGGCTGATTTCGTGCGAATTTTAATTCTTCTGCCAAACCCGTACTTTTCCACCATCTATCATGAAATGATGCAAAATTAAGTGAATATCATAAACAAAAATGTTGAAGGAGATGACAATAAATTCTCAGAATACTTTCTAACCAATTTACCTTAAGAACTTCTCGTGTTCTTTTTGGTGTAGTGATTGAATTAGATTGAAATCCAACCTCGCTAATTCTTCTAACGCTCCATTGGTCCCGTATTTCCGAGTATCCTCGAGATAATATCGGGCATTATACCTTGATATAGTCATGTGACTTGGATTCTTTAAGGTACGACTCACTTGTCCTCTAACATCAGGAGCCATATGTTCCATACAAGATGCCAGACATTTGCTTGAGAACTCGTTAGCATTGTTGAGCACATTTTCGCCTGTGTTCAAGTATGACGCTTCGTATAGGCTCAGTAGTCCCCGCACATCCGTTCTCAGAGTTGATTTAAATCTCCCCTTCTTGTCGATGAACTTTGTAAGCATATCTATTGCATAAAAAACTAGTCAGAAAACTTGCTATAGAGTTGAAGATATCGAACAAGGATGATTGATGAGACCATTATTTACCAGAGGAGATTGGGTACCCGGCTTGTCTCAACAAACGGAAGGAAAGTGTAGCTTCTAACAAATCATCGGTATTTTGTTTGCCTTCAGTGTGGGAAACATTTTCATACAAAGAATGCAACATGGATTCGATTTCTTCGTTAAAGTGGTAATCAATGCCCAGTTTCTGGAGGTAATCAACTGTGAGCATGGATTCGAATGGGTCATCTACTTGCATCAGAGTGTGCTTCACTTTCATTATATTCTCTTTGTGCTTAATAGATGTATAGTCCTGCAAGTTGACAAGAAATTTATATTCGACTTTTGAGGCATTTCTGAATGGGATAAAAACAAAACAAAATGCAAAGTTTAAAGGATTGCATTTATATATGTTAGAGAAAAAAAAAAAAAAAAATTAGAATACTGCTGCCAAAGGTATGATAAATCATTTTTGTCAAAATATCCGTTACGTACAACACAATAATTACACTAAAGTATAACAACTTAGTCAATGTAAATGGTAGTAAAAAAACAAAAAAATATTCTGCAAATTTTACAGATTTCCTAATGAAACAAATTTGTTACTTGCAAGGCTTATACGAAGAACCTATTTTATGATAGCTAGCGCACCAATCGTCATGGGTATAGTTCAATACAAGTTTTTTTTTTTTTTTTTTTTCCTGTTAACAGAGCTGTTTGTAAGTTCTGTATTTTATTAAGGGTTAAATGCAGAGAAATCCACCTTAAGTTTGAAAGTCTCAGTATAGTTCTTAGATTTCTAACACCATTAGCCCACTGCTATTCTCCCATTGTTTAATTTAATCTGCATATTTTTATCGAATTTCCAAAATACCCTTCTCTCTCTCAACAAGAACTCATCCAAAACATGTCTAGAGGAGAGTAATTTGGACATTTCATTTAAAAAAAGTACAGTTAAAGTTAAAGTGAGAGTGAGAACAGTAAACTATTGACTAACAGTGCTACGAATCGAGAGACTAAATTGATAGTTTTAAACTTAAGAGTAATAATTTACACTATCCTATAGTACATAGAGTCTCATTGTAATTATCCTTTTTTATTAATTAGGTTTTAACGAAACAAACTATAGCATATAGTTCATACATAAAAGTCTCCTATCTCTCTACTGGAGTGGACAATAGCAAACAATACATGCAAATATAACTACTACAGAATAAACCTATAGTTGAATACATTAGCAACAGAACATAGATTCGTGCTTTGGTTTTGCCAAAACATACGAATGGTACGTACACTTGCCTCTGTTGCAGAACAAACAAGTGACCCTAACTGCTGCACTACCGGGATGCTTTGCGGATAGGAGGCTTGAGAACTGTAATTCGTTGCGATTTTCTTCTTGTTGGCCGAGGGAAGCAACGATGTCAGACTTTTTGAGAGAGTTACGGCCATGAGAATGGACATTGTGAGTGAACGGATCACAAGGTTGACGTTGCAAAAGATGGGAGGATGGAGCATGGAGCCCCCTCTATTTATAGGAAGAGAAGATACTTTGCTGGCCACAAAGGCGCGCTACCTACTGATAGCAAAGGGGGGAGAGGAACAGGTGAAAGGTATGAGAAGCGAAATACGTGAAAGGTGCGAAAGGTAGGCTGTTGTTATCGCACAACACAATTGGCAACTCGCGGTAGGACCATCAGCGTGTGGCAGGGATGAGACCCATGTTGTGGATGCGGTCCCCTCGTTGGTGGGAATGAAAAAATGGAACCTGCAACACCTAATAAAAATAAAACTCGCCCTGCATTCCCAGCAATCCATCTGCAATTAGCGTGCGGACTATGCCCCAGATAGGAATAGTAATAGATGCGTACACAAACTAATTTTAATCTATCTTATTTAAAATTTTGAATAAACCAGAACAAAAGTCGACTCATAGATCCGTCCAATCTCATCCATAGTGCCAGATGGTGATGCGGCAGCCGACAGGCCCTATCAGTGAGTCACGCTGCCCCACCATACGTACAAGCTAACACTGTTTCATCCATCGAAATTTGGTTATTCGCGGGTCCCTAAATAAAATCCACCTTAAACTAGATAGAATCTCTGGATCAAAATCCTTGCTTATGTGATGATCTCTTTGATTTTGCTAGAACTACAGTAAGGATTTTCGACCGCATCTAAGGCGGTGTTAGGATGCTAGTTTTAGCACCTGAAGTGGTTGCAATTGCAACCAGTTTTGCTGTAAGTGATCATTGTTTGATTATGGCTGCACTTGCAAAAGTTTATAATTACAACTACAAGTAATAATTGCAGTTGTGGAAAAAACACTATTTTCTTCTCTACTTTTAAAATAGTGATTATATTATTAGTAAATATGATAAATTCAAACATCTTGAAAACAAAAAATTAATATTTAAAGAATTTTACAACTCTAGTTAACGCTTGCAAGCTCCAAACCAAACACAGTAACAATTAGCGTGCGGACTATGCCCCAGATAGGAATGGTAATAGACGCGTACACAAGCTAATTTTAATCTGTCTTATTTAAAATTTTGAAGGGGTATTTACAGGTTTATCCCTCAAATCTTTATATATTATGATTTAGTCCTCTAAATCTTCATATTTAGAATTTAGTCCCCCAAATCTCCTAAGTTACTATAATTTAGTCTCCTCATTAACTTCCGTTAACACAGTTTAATTTTTAACCTGATATTACCATTTTACCTTTTTTTATTCATTCTTATTCTCCTCTCTTTTCCTTCTTTCTGTATCCTCTCTTCTCCTTTGCTTCGTTCGGTTTATGTTCATTTTCTTTTCTTTTGCTTCAGTAAAGGCAAGGCTTGTTGTTCATGTTCCTAGCTCTCGCGCTGGGACTCACTTTCTAAGGAGAGCCGGTTTTGCTCGGATGCTCGGAACGAGGGGAACAACTCGCTTCCGCCGAATCAGTGCTCGTTTACTCTCGACTGGCGCTGGCATCGAGCTCGGTACCCGCGCGCTCAGGATGGGCACTCGTCTGCTCAGGACGGGTAACGCGCTACTGGCTTGCAGTCGAGATTCAGAGGATCAAGGTCGGTGTGGACGAGGCTTGCAAAAGAGCACAGAAATTTGGCTTCATCTCAACGCCTTCAAATGCAGCGGCTGCTTCTGCAATCGCAAGAACCGGAGACCTCTCACAGCATCCTTATCGATTGAATGCTATCTTCACCCAAGACAGTGAGCTCGTCGGAATTGAAGAGCACAGGGACAACCTTATCAAAAAAATTTTGGACGAGGACTTGGAACAAACGCGTGTGATCTCAGTGGTGGGGTGCGCTGGCTTGGGAAAGACCACTCTGGTGAGAAGGGTCTTTGAAAATCAAAGGATCGTTGCCGGAGGAGGAAGGTTCGGACACTTGGACTGCCGCGCTTGGATTACGGTGTCATCATCCTTTAATGAAGCAAAAAAAAAAAAAAACATGAACATTAATACGAACCCAACAAAGCAAAGGAGAAGAGAGGAAATGGAGAAGAGATGAGGAAGAAAAGAGGAGAAGAGAGGAGAAAGAGAAATAATGAATAAGGAGGGGTAAAATGGTAACATCAGATCAAAAATTAAACTGTGTTAATGGAACTTAGGGAGGGGTACTAAATTGTAATAACTTAGGAGATTTGGGGAACTAAATCCTAAATATGAATATTTGATTACTGAATCTTAATATATAAAGATTTGAGAGACAAACCAGTAAATACCCCAATTTTGAATAAAGTAGAACAAAAGTCGACTCATAGATCTGTCCAATCTCATCCATAGTGCCAGATGGTGATGCGGCAGCTGACAGGCCCTATTAGTGAGTCACACTGCCCCACCATACGTACATGCTAAAACTGTTTCACGCATCGAAATTTGGTTATTTGCGGGTCCCTAAATAAAATCAACCTTAAACTAGATAGAATATCTAGATCAAAATCCTTACTTATGTGATGATCTCTTTGATTTTGCTAGAACTACAGTAAGGATTTTCGACCCCATCTAGGGGGGTGTTAGGATACTAGATTTAGCATCTGAAGTGGTTGCAATTGCAACCAGTTTTGCTGTTGCAATTGCAACCAGTTTTGCTGTAAGTGTCATTGTTAGATTACGGCTGCACTTGCAAAAGTTTATAATTGCAACTACAAGTAATAATTGCAGTTGTGGAAAAAACACTGTTTTCTTCTCTACTTTTAAAATAGTGATTATATTATTAGTAAATAGGATAAATTCAAACATCTTGAAAACAAAAAATTAATATTTAAAGAATTTTACAACTCTCGTTACGGCTTGCAAGCTCCAAACCAAACACAATAACAGTTAGCGTGCGGACTATGCCCCAGATAGGAATGGTAATAGACGCGTACATAAGCTAATTTTAATCTATCTTATTTAAAATTTTGAAGGGGTATTTACAGGTTTGTCCCTCAAATCTTTATATATTATGATTTAGTCCCCCAAATCTTCATATTTAGAATTTAGTCCTCAAATCTCCTAAGTTACTACAATTTAGTCCCCTCATTAACTTCCGTTAACACAGTTTAATTTTTAACCTGATATTACTATTTACCTCTCTTTATTCATTCTTTCTCTTTCTCCTCTCTTCTCCTTCTTTCTGTTGGGGATCGAATCCCCATCAAGATCGTAAAGATAAAGAAAACAATACAACACAATAAGAATACAAGAATTAACGTGGTTCGGCCGACCAAGTTCGACCTACGTCCACGGGAACAACGAGAGAAATATCCATTATGAGAAAAAAAGGTTACAAGAAGAGATCCAAGTATCTCTCTATCTCTCGCATCTCTCATAATAATAGAATCATATCTCTCAACCAATTGCTCTCCAATTGCTCTACTCTCTCGTATTACATACAAGAGATATATATAGTATTCCTATCCTAATCCCATTAGAATAGCACTATCACCATCTAATTGGTGTTCCAATCCAATTAGAACTCTGGTCTTCTAACCCAAATCCAACTGAGACTCCTTGTGATTCTTGATCACATCTGGATACTCAACGGATGCGAGACACAAACCCAACAATCTCCACCTTGGCTCGTATTCGATGAGCCATGCATCTGAGAGAAACTCCGTTGCTCTCGTCATCCACTTCTCAGACATCCACCGCACGATCACCATGCTCCACCGACCGGGAACAATTTATATAATCATTACTGCCTCTATACTTGAGCACTCAGGATCACTAAACCATGCTCTCCTCCGAGAACCCATGATCACTAAACCATACTCTCTTGAACACTCACGATTACTACACCACGCTTTTCACCAAGCGCTCATAATCGTTACACCGTGCTCCACCTCGGTCAAAACACCTGTACCTCTTGAGTACTCACAATCACTTTTCATGTTGTACATCACAGAAAAGTAATTGTTACACCGTACTCCACCTTGATCCAAAAACTATGACCAACTCTAGAGATAGATGATTATATATTACTACGTGCTTTATCATGTCATAAAGTAACTGTATCCATCAACATGAAGTACCACGCCGTACTTCATCATCGTACGATCAACCAAACATCGACGATCGATTATCTCGGTCAATATCAATCCCTCGATCACCATCAACCCCCTCGATCACCATCGATCACCGCTGGTCTGCACAAAATCTGCTCTAAATAGTGGATTTTGCCCAATCCGCATCCACTATTGCATCCGAAATGCTGAAAAAATATAGAATTCGACTCCTGAATCATCTTAATCGGACATCGATTCTTCGATCCACGCTCCGATCAACCATAACCGTAGATCTGTGCTTCAGAATCCATTTCAGTTATCAGCCATTCCTTTTGGTGCACATTGCTAGAGCCTCCGGTTGTGCCATCACCGGTTGTATCCGGCTATTTTTTCTCTTTTTCTTCTTATTGTATTTTGCCTTGATGCCTCCACCAACCTTTCTTGTTGACTCGTCATCAGATCTACCATCTCGCAATCTCGATTCCGGATCCATAACTCCGGCTCTGATACCATTTGTTGGGGATCAAATCCCTATCGAGATCGTAAAGATAAAGAAAACAATACAACACAAGAAGAACACAAGAATTAACGTGGTTCGGCTGACCAAGTTTGACCTACGTCCACGGGAACAACGAGATAAATATCCATTATGAGAAAAAAGATTACAAGAAGAGATCCAAGTATCTCTCTACCTATCGCATCTCTCATAATAATAGAATCATATCTCTCAACCAATTGTTCTCCAATTGCTCTACTCTCTCGTATCACATACAAGAGATATATATATAGTATTCTATCCTAATCCCATTAGAATAGCACTATCACCATCTAATTGGTGTTCCAATCCAATTAGAACTCTGGTCTTCTAACCCAAATCCAACTGAGACTCCTTGTGATTCTTAATCACATCTGAATACTCAACGGATGCGAGACACAAACCCAACACCTTCATTCTTCATTTCTCTCTTCTCCTTTGCTTCTTTGGGTTTATGTTCATTTTCTTTTTTTTTTGCTTCATTAAAGGTAAGGCTGGTTGTTCATGTTCCTAGCTCTCGCGCTGGGACTCACTTTCTAAGGAGAGCCGGTTTTGCTCGGAACGAGGGGAACCACTCGCTTCCGCCGAATCAGTGCTCGTTTACTCTCGACTGGCGCTGGCATCGAGCTCGGTACCCGCGCGCTCAGGATGGGCACTCGTCTGCTCAGGACGGGTAACGCGCGCTACTGGCTTGCAGTCGAGATTCAGAGGATCAAGGTCGGTGTGGACGAGGCTTGCAAAAGAGCACAGAAATTTGGCTTCATCTCAACGCCTTCAAATGCAGCGGCTGCTTCTGCAATCGCAAGAGCCGGAGACCTCTCACAGCATCCTTATCGATTGAATGCTATCTTCACCCAAGACAGTGAGCTCGTCGGAATTGAAGAGCACAGGGACAACCTTATCAAAAAAAATTTGGACGAGGACTTGGAACAGACGCGTGTGATCTCAGTGGTGGGGTGCGCTGGCTTGGGAAAGACCACTCTGGCCTGGTGAGAAGGGTCTTTGAAAATCAAAGGATCGTTGCCGGAGGAGGAAGGTTCGGACACTTGGACTGCCGCGCTTGGATTACGGTGTCATCATCCTTTATTGAAGCAAAAAAAAAAAAAAAACATGAACATTAATACGAACCCAACAAAGCAAAGGAGATGAGAGGAAAAGGAGAAGAGACGAGCAAGAAATAAGGAGAAGAGAGGAGAAAGAGAAATAATGAATAAAGAGAGGTAAAATAGTAATATCAGATTAAAAATTAAACTGTGTTAATAAAAGTTAGGAAGGGGTACTAAATTGTAATAACTTAGAAGATTTGGAGAACTAAATCCTAAATATGAAGAATTAGGGGAATAAATCATAATATATAAAAATTTGAGAGACAAACCAGTAAAGACCCCAATTTTGAATAAAGCAGAATAAAAGTCGACTCATAGATCTGTCCAATCTCATCCATAGTGCCAGATGGTGATGCGGCAGCTGACAGGCCCTATTAGTGAGTCACACTGCCCCACCATACGTACATGCTAAAACTGTTTCACGCATCGAAATTTGGTTATTCGCGGGTCCCTAAATAAAATCCGCCTTAAACTAGATAGAATATCTAGATCAAAATCCTTACTTATGTGATGATCTCTTTGATTTTGCTAGAACTACAGTAAGGATTTTCGACCCCATCTAAGGGGGTGTTAGGATGCTACTTTTAGCACCTGAAGTGGTTGCAATTGCAACCAGTTTTTCTGTAAGTGTCATTGCTAGATTACGGCTGCACTTGCAAAAGTTTATAATTACAACTACAAGTAATAGTTGCAGTTGTGGAAAAAACACTGTTTTCTTCTCTACTTTTAAAATAGTGATTATATTATTAGTAAATAGGATAAATTCAAACATCTTGAAAACAAAAAATTAATATTTAAAGAATTTTACAGCTCTAATTACAGCTTACAAGCTCCAAACCAAACACAATAATATAATTAAGTTGCAACAATTTCAATTGCTACAACTATATTTGCAATAACATCAGTAACACCACTTGTAGGTAACCTGTAAGTAACCAAACACTCCCCAAATACAAGATAAATTTCCCCAAAAACACGTCAAAATTGGATTGAAGTTTGTGGGTGTCGAGCATGCTATATTAATTCTTGTGAAGCTCTTAGAATTTTAGAAAGGTATCAGAATTCTTAATAGAAATCCAACAACTAAACATGCGCTAAATATGTGCCCATATTTATATTTATTTCTTTGACGCGAATCAATGATTCGGATATGAGTTGTTAATGGAAGTGAAAAGTGCTCTCATATTTGGTTAAAACGGAACTTAGATGTTCATGGAAATGGCTATCGATCCGATCCGAAGAATAATTTTATAATTATAAGTATTTATGAATAAAATTTTGTGAGCATGTGGTGTTATTAATATGTTATTTTTTTAATTTGTACACTTGATGCAGTCCAAGTATATTATCAATATATATGAGTCTCACTTAAGTCCTATCAATCAGGTACTTTAAAATTACAGTCAATTTGCGAATCAACAGATACACCAGCTTTCTATATATTTCGTATAAGAACATAATCCCCAGATTTAATTTAAATAATAGAGATTTTTGTTAAAATCTGAATTTAGATATGAATCAAGCAAAAAAGAAAGAGGAAAACTCTCTTCGCACCCACATTTAGCTGGATGCAAAAATCTTTACTAATCCCAAAAAAATATTTGAATTCGAATCCAAGTATGATGGAGATAAAATCAAATCCTTTTGCACCCATAATTTTAACCATACTTTGGAACTGGGTAAATTTCTATATATGTCCGACTTGGCATGCTGTTCCAATTTTTTTTAAAATTTTTTAAAGAAAGTACTGTATCTATAACTAATAGTTTACTTGACTTTGGTTTGCTTTACTGATAAATTGAAGTCTCAGTTTGAAGACGGATATACGGTTTTATATTAAAAAGAAATTACATTACCTCTACCGTTAGGGAAACCAATACATATTATAACTTTGTAATACATTTCGGTCTTGTTTTGCAAGGATGAAGATCACATATAAATCAAGATCAATATAAAAAGAAAAAAAAAAAAAACAATGAATAGAAAGATAAAAAACAATAAAAAATTTAAAAAACTGCTAAATATTCAAAAAAAAAAAAAAATTATAATAACAGACATGAAAAATTTTCATTTAAAAATAATATTATTTTCTATAAAATTGATCTTTGTAATATTATAACTAAAAAAACTAATGCATCATATATAATAATATAAGTACGTCCCAATTAGGCTAGACTTACATTAACCAATATATTTTCAATCATTTGCAACTATTTCGTTACGATAATAGAATTAAAAGAAATGCAATTTTTTTGTTTAGTCTGTATTTGAATCTTGAATTTCTTCTTCGATATATTTTAGGACTTGTCTGTTCTTTTCAGCCGCCCACCATTTATGAAGGCACATCACTACTTCTACTATAGTCAGATTCATAGAGGTTTTATGGTTGTCAATTAATCATCATTCGGTGCTAAGTATACTATCTAAAATTACAATACATATGTTAATCGTTAGTGTTTGCGAGTTATGATACAGAATATACCGTCTATCCATATGTTTTTTACCATGACAATGTATCAAAATAAACCTTACTATCCGCATAACATAATAAAGGAGCAGATTTGGAACAATCATCTAATTTAGCCTGGAAATGTTGTGTTATTCTTTCATTCATCAATCTTATTTGGAACAGAACTACAGATGCATGTTCTGAAAAGGTCTCAGCATATTTGAGACTACAGCCTTAGACTTCAATATTGAATTGCACATGCTGCTAGGCATCCAGACCCTAGGACTATCACAGTCACCAAACACACGACTAAGGATACTCATCAAACCTCAGGATCGTTGCATTCTCTGGGCATACCATTCAGGTACTCAATATTAGATAACATCAGTACAAGGCCTCAGTGAGAGCATAAGATCCCTGCAGTTGGGCTCTTATTTCGGTTGCACAACCTCTATGTCCCTATCCTCCGGAAATACATATACAGTTTCATAGTTCACTTCCTCCAATATCCATGTTATAATATTTTTTTTAGCATGCATACATATCTTGTATTACTAGTGTTCAGATATCTGGTATAGAAAAAAAAATCATGTATAGATGGTCAAACGATATGGCATGTGTATACATTGATAGATATGGACAGGAGGTAACAAGTATAACTAAAAGCTTGTAAACGTGTATGCATGTATAAGAGGGCATGGCCGGGTCGTGGCTGGGCATGACTAGTAATGGGGTTTTTGACTATGCAGGAATAATGACTTCCAAGCCATAATTTACAACGAATAATGAGTGAATCAGGAGGAAGTTGTAAGGTCTGAAAATATATTTCCAACTAATTAAGAATCAGCTCAATCCGAATTTGAATATGAAAGACACATTAAGGGAATTTCTAGAAGGGCACACTATTTTTTATAGTGAGCCATTTTTTTTAGTGAGCATACTCTCTTTTTTGGAAAAAAAAAGGATTTTTCCTGGTGAGCACGCCAATGATTCCTAAAACACCCACTCCAGTTCTCTCTCTCCCACGTTCTTAAAAACCGATCGATTCATCTCTTCCTCCCTCTCCCAAGCCGTCTCTCCCACCACCGCCCGGTTGGACCCACCACCACCCCACTCCCCCGGTCGTCGCCGTCGCCGTCGCCGCTCGCATCCCGGCCGCCGCCCTCTCCTCCCTTTTTTTCAAGCTCTGATTCCCTCCAAAACCCCAATCTTTCCCCTTCTCCCGCATTTTCCTCGCCGCCGTCGCGGGGAAACTGTCGGAGAAGGAGAAAGATATTGAGATTAAGATCTTCATCTGTACTCTTACTCTAATGGAATCCTTGATCGGCAAGCTGGTCGCGTCTCCAAGCATAGTCGCATCCTCTATACTTACAACGGCGGTGATCGCGACCTCAAAACCCTAGCCTCTCTCTGCGCCAAGCGGGCCCCACCCTTCCACTCCCACTACTTCCACACTGCCGGCGGCCGCACCTTCGGCTTCCTCATCGACGGCTCCCTCGTCTCCTTCACCATCGTCGATCACTACCCCTCTGCCTCTTCCTCTTCCTCCTCCTCCAACAAGCGCAAGCTCCTCCACCTCCTCCACCAGATCAAGAACGGCTACAAGAAGAGCACTAATAACTTCGGCGACGACCTTGTCCCCATCATCAAACGCTTGATCTGCTCCCTAAAGAGCATGAACCAAGACAACTTGAACGTTTACAAATTGAGCTCGAGCTCAACAAAGTCGCCGCTTTTCCATGGTGGTAGTAGTAGTAGTAATGGGGTCGAGCGGAAGAATTCGGTGGTGAAGATTGACTTGGCAGGGGCTGAGAGCGACGGTGGAAGCAGCATGGATACTAATGCAAAGAGTTTGAGCATGAGCTTGAGCTTTCCGAACAGGAATCGCCAGATTGGGACGAAATTGTGGTGGAGGCATGTGAAGATTGTGGTGATCGCGCATGTGTTCTTGTGTTCGGTTTTGTTTGGAATTTGGCTCGCAGTTTGCAGAGGCTTTCGGTGTGTTTCATAGCAGTGATATAGTTAAAGAGACTTGAAGGATCGAATGTTTTTCTTTGTAAATATTTTGGAGTACAAAGTTTATATACATATATCTCATCTTTCTTAGTGTTTATGTGGATGATTGTACTATGTGTTACAACTTAAATTTTGTAGGCATTTTCATCTTTGATCA
Organism: Dracaena cambodiana; assembly: GCA_036321105.1. Lineage (NCBI taxonomy): Eukaryota > Viridiplantae > Streptophyta > Magnoliopsida > Asparagales > Asparagaceae > Dracaena > Dracaena cambodiana. The sequence continues at coordinate 9,123,914 of JAYEPQ010000007.1, read as the reverse complement.
ATGGCATTTGAATCGTTTTGCTTTCATTAATTGCATTCATTAATTGTTGTTGTTACAACTTAAATTAATTGCTTTTAATAATTGCTTTCATTAATTGCATTCATTTGAATCATTGTACTATGTGTTACAACTTAAATTTTTGCTTTCATTAATTGCATTCATTAAATTTTGTAGGCATTTTCATGTTTAATTCTCAGATCCGGGCCTATAGTCCCGGATCATATACTATTGATCCAGATACGTAAGCCCGATCAATAGTATATGATCCGGGACTATAAACCTAGATTATTTATCTGGATTTACATAACTGGATCAGCTGATCCGGGTTTATAGAACCGGATAGGATATAGCTTATCTGGTTATGCAATCCCGGATTAGCTTTCGTTGATCTCGTAGACCCACCAATGAAAAAAATTTGATCTTTTTTTAGGGTTTAATGATGAAAGTATTGATTTAAGCCAAATATAAATTTTAATTTCTGCTATTCTTTACTGAAAGGGAGTAAGTTTTCAAGAGGAATTGGGTTTCGGGATCGGATTTTCCCCCCTTCTCTCTGCATTCGCACGGGAAAAGACGATGCCGCTGGGAGGGTAAAGGAGGGGTATTTTTGTCCTTAAACTTAGATGACAAGTAGTAAATAAATAGAAAGTTTTAAGTGGGCTCACTACGAAAAAAGATGTGCCCCTCTAGAAATTCCCCACGTTAATACTATTACTGAGGTCACCAAAGGAGAGTGTTTCATCAATAATAACAAGGTTGAGGTTTCTAGACCAAGTTTGATGCTAATACAACATAAATAAGAAAAATCAATTTAGGAAAAAAGTTATAAGATTGAAACAACTCTCCAAGTAATCAAGAATTACCTCGATCCAATCTCGGACGCGAGAGATAGATCATCGGTTGAAATCTATTGAACCAGACAGAATCTGTACTAATTACGTGCATAACTTGTGATACATGTAAGTTAAAACTTATAAAAGTAAGCTTAGGTGCATTGAGGTGCCAAACTTGTTGGAATCTACAGTTGTGACATATATGCTTGCATATGCATGCATGTGCTTCAAATTACATAAAAACGTAAAATAAACCTGGAATTCAAAATAAGATACATGAATTGTTTATACCATAAAACCTTGCGCTTCATGCAAGATTCAACTTTTATTGATTAGCATATTATAGATGTATGCCTGAAAAATTGAATCTTCCTTTATATTGCCAATTTGATTTTGAATTACAGTAATAAAAGAAAAATTACAAAATAAATTCAATATTACAAGAATGTGGATCAATTGATTTCGATTCCCCTTTATTTTTGTGGGTTCTGACAGCGGTGAAGTCTTGATTCTGCACTCCGTTGACGATCCGATCTCTCTGGATTGAGAAACTCTCTCTGGATTTTTAGACTCCGGCCTCTGGAAAATTGCCTCGCCAAAGAATTCCCTCACCAAAAGAATCTCCTCCTTTTCTGAACTCTGTTCCAAACTTTATAGATTGAGGAGGGCTTCTAATCCGGCTCAAATTTTTCCCTCGAATCCGATTAAATCCCCAAAAATCTGGATCACCATGCAAAATGGAACGGAAGCGGAAAACAACCCGCGGGTTGGCACCTGTGTAACACCCCAAACTATCATTTCAAATTATCAAGGCAAAAGTTTCTTTCTATACACCTTCAAATTTAAATTTAATTTCTAAGGGCACCACCTTGGCCTTTTGTGGGGATGAGTTGTTAAAAGAGGGTGAGAGGTGGCACTCTAGTTGCCATTTGTCATGCATGCAAGAAGCCTTAGGGCTAGGCTAGAGGATAAGGTGACCAAAATACCCTTAGGCATATATAACCTTATTCTCTCAAAGAGAATTCGGATCAAAAGTACAAAATAAAAATCACTTTTTACCCTTGGTTCTTCTAGTTCGTTGAAGTAAAGAAAACAGAAGGGAGGCTTTGCTAAGATAAAGGAGGAGATTAAAAGGAATAGAGGCAAGTATCATCTTGTTCTTGTTCTCTCTTTGAATCGTATTTGAGTACAAGTAGCATGTATGATCTTTCTTGAAAATTATTTGATTTTTATTATGAGTACATGATTCCTTTTTCTTTATGGATAAATTCACATCATATTGGATCTGCATACTTAGAAAAATTTCTGGACTGCATACTTAGCCTGATTTACGAATGTTGGCCATTTTCGGCTTAGCCTCGCGTTTGGCAATTTTTAGCCTCGCGTTTGGCAATTTTTAGTCTCGCGTTTGGCAATTTTTAGCCTCGCGTTTGGCAATTTTTAGCCTCGCGTTTGACTATTTCTGCTTTCTGTTTGATTATCCTTTTAGCCTCGCGTTTGGCCATTTTTAGCCTCGCGTTTGGCCATTTTTAGCCTCGCGTTTGGTAATTTTTAGCCTCGCGTTTGACTATTTCTGCTTCCTGTTTGACTATCCTTTTAGCCTCGCGTTTGGCCATTTTTAGCCTCGCGTTTGGCCATTTTTAGCCTCGCGTTTGACTATTTCTGCTTCCTGTTTGATTATCCTTTTAGCCTCGCGTTTGGCCATTTTTAGCCTCGCGTTTGGCAATTTTTAGCCTCGCGTTTGACTATTTCCGCTTCCTGTTTGACTATCCTTTTAGCCTCGCGTTTGGCCATTGATTTATGATAATATGACATGTGAATATCAACATGATACATGAAGGCAAGATTATTCATGATGACAAATCCTAGTATCTGTATTACAAGACATGATTACAAGTTCTAGTATCCTTATTACACGACATGATAACAAGTTCTAGTATCTTTATTACAAGACATGATTACAAGTTCTAGTATCCTTATTACACGACATGATAACAAGTTCTAGTATTTTTATTACAAGACATGATTACAAGTTCTAGTATCCATATTACAAGTTCTAGTATCCTTATTACAGGATAACAAGTTCTAGTACTCTATTACAAGACATGAATACAAGTTCTAGTACTCTTATTACATGACATGAAGCATTCTTATAACACATGTGTACATGATTCCAAATCTTGATTCTTGAACTCTTGATCCTTGTGAAATGATATGTGTGCAATTTAACATCAAATCCATATGTTTCCTTTAATTCACGTACATTGTATGCATTACTAACATGGGAAAAACTAATTGATGGATAGATAAGTACTGTATTGTACAAGGATATTGTTGGCCAACTTCTTGATAGGTGCTGAGGGCCTTTTACTAGCAGCACTGGGTGGTACTGAGCCACCATCTGATACATGAGTCACCATATGGGTGATGCCCGTTACTTGTTTCATTTAACGGGATCTGACTTGTAGCACCTAGCGGTGTGTCATGGTTCAGCGCCATGAATTAGAGGCCGGGTCCCGGGTATGCACGGGCACTTGTATAATATGAGAAACTGCGCGCTATCTTATCCATCATTGAGTTTCAATTCCAACACTAACATGACATGGACCTATTAAATTTTACACGAAGCTTGTGAATGATTTATATTGTTCTGGTTACATGCAACATGATTGATATCGAAGCTTGTGAATGATTTACATTGTTCTGGTTATATGCAACATGATTGATATTTACTTCGCTTACACTTGTCACCTTTACATGATTTGTTTATGCTATTTGAATGAATAGTCTTACTCAATTCATTTTCAGCATTCTTAAGATACGATTGTATCAACGTAATTTATTTATTCTTTTATTTATTTGTACTGTGAAAGTACACGTGTATCTTGTTTTTGTGTTCCTTGCTGGGTTTAATCCCCTGGGTTTTCTTAAGCCCAGATCACGAAAGAAGTGAAGGAGAGATTGCTCCAGACAACGATCCTTACTTCACCAACCAGGTCGAGTAGAGGATACTACTAGCACAATACTATTGGGGTACTTCGCACTTCTTGTTCTTGTCTCCTTTGTCACTTCTTGTTCTTGTTTCCTTTTTCTGGGCACTGCTTTAACTTGTAGTATTTAACTCTTTTGTGTAAATATTTAGAGCAGTGTGCCATTCTATGTAATCAACTCTCTGTATAAATGAAATCTTTTCAGTTTCAGACATGGTTATTCATCTTGACATGGCAGTAGTTACGGTTATTCCAAGATCATGGGACTTTTGAGTTATTCATAGTATTAAGTAATGTCGCCCACTTAAAAAAAAAAAAGGAGCAAAAAGGTAGAGCCGAAGTGGGGAAGGTAGAGCCGAAGTGGGGGCGTTACAACCTGCGGGATTCCTCCCGCGGGTGCCCACCTGCGGGATCCTCCCGCAGGTGGGCACCCGCGGGAGAAACTCCCGCGGGTGGCTAGCACCGCGGGAGGAATTCCAGCGGGTGCTGCGGGAATTCCTCCCGCGGGTAGGCCCTGCAATTTTTTTTTGTCTACATAACCCCCCAAAAGTTTTTGAAGTTCTGTATTGAGTCGTACTTAATTTCGAAATACTTTGGATTCTTTAATTTTGTCTATTAGACGTTTTAAAGAATTTGGTAGACAGAGATAACTGTTAACATATTCAATTATTCAATAACAAGCAGAGGTATGATTTTAACGTGCTCATTAGAAAATAAGTAGAGGTATGATATTAACGTACTCATTGGGTGACAAGCAGAGGTATGATGTTAACATGCTTATTTTAGGTCAAGCAGAGGTATCATGTTAACGTGCTCATTAGAATCGTAACCGTTTAGTGATATCTAGTATAACGGATCAGGGAAAGACATGGGTGACATTAAACGTGTCTTGGAGCTCAACCTATTCAGAGGATCTGGTCGTGATAGGACAAGCTGATTAAATAGAGGTGATGGTTAACGTATTTAGTTTTGGAATCAGACTATGAGAGGTAATTGTTAACTTGATAGGGAGATGATTTTCGTCAAAGGTAATTTTTAACTTAACTATATCAAAAACAAATTTATCAGAAGCTGTAATATTGGACTTGATGAAGTGTGAGTTTTCTTTTCTGTCAGAGGTGAAACCTTAACATGACAGGAGATTTAATCGGATTTTATCTCATTTGATTTTGAATTATGATGTCAGAGGTATGATTTTAACTTAATAAATATTTTGGAGTGTCACTTGCACTGCTGGAGAAAAATGACGAGAAAAGTTTTGTTGTCAGAAGTGAAATCTTAACATGACAAGAGATTTATCTGATTAGGGTTTTTAGTAAACCCCTAGCTATCAACGGATTTGATTAGCCTTTACCAACTACCGTTTGAGTTGGGCTAGCCATGCTATTACCCTCAATATGGTGAGTTGTCGAGAATTTTGTTTGGGTTTAAATTCCAAACTTTTCCCTTCTCTTTGCCTTAGCGGCATTGGGCAATGATGTATCTTTATATTCGAATAAGGATACTGTTGTGACAGATTTGTCATGAGATTTTTAGCAAACCCCAGATATTAACGGATTTGATTAACCTTTACCAACTACCATTTGAGTTTGGCTAGCCATACTATTTCCCTCAGCATGGTGAGTTGTCGAAGGTTTCGTTTGGGCTTAAATACCAAACTTTTTCTCTTCCATTTGCCTTAGCGGCGTTGGGCAATGATGTATCCTTATATTCGAATAAGGATACAGTTGTGACAGATTTGTCATGGGATTTTTAGCAAATCCCCAGCTATCAACGGATTTGATTAGCCTTTACCAACTACCTTTTGAATTGGGCTAGCCATACTCTTCCCCTCAGCATGGAGAGTTGTCGAGAATTTTATTTGGGCTTAAATACCAAACTTTTCCTCTTCCCTTTGCCTTAGCGGCGTTGGGCAATTCATACTTTTACCCCTAGTATGATTTGGTTGGCGAGAAATTTATTCTCTTCCCGTACCCTTGTCGGCGTTGGGTAATTCATACTTTTTACCCCCAGTATGATGGGGTTGGCGAGAAATTTATTCTCTTCTCATAGCCTTGTCGGCGTTGGGTAATTCATACTTTTTACCCCCAGCATGATGGGGTTGGCGAGAAATTTATTCTCTTCCCGTAACCTTGTTGGTTTTGGGTAATTCATACTTTTTACCCCCAGCATGATGGGGTTGGCGAGAAATTTATTCTCTTCCCGTAACCTTGTCGGCGTTGGGTAATTCATACTTTTTATCCCCAATATGATGGGGTTGGCGAGAAATTTATTCTCTTCTTTTTGCCTTGACGGCATTGGGTGATTCATGCTTTTTACCCCCAGCATGGTGGGTTGGCGAGAAGCTGGTTCTCTTCCCTTTGTCTTGACGGCATTGGGTGATTCACACTTTTTATCCCCAACATAGTAGGGTTGGCAAAAAATTTATTCTCTTCCCTTTGCCTTGACGGCATTGGGTGATTCATGCTTTTTTACCTCCAGCATGGTGGGGTTGGCGAGAAATTTGCTCTTTTCCCTTTGCCTTCATCTAGATCTCAAAATCTGATCTGCAGGGAGAAAGAGAGATATTTTATTTTTATTTGTCTTGTTAATAGATAAACAAAGGAATTTTATCTTTTTCATTTTCTCATCATTTTTTTTTGACTCCTTGTGCAGGGGGCTGCGGATAGTGCATCTGTGGATGCAACCTCTTTCTCTCTTTTTTTAATTTTTTTTTGAATTTTTATTTATATTATGTTTATATTTTTATTTATTTTATTTATTACATATGTACATATATTTGTTTTTATTTATTTATTATTTTTATTATTTTTTTATCTTATTTATTTTTCTTTTTTTAATTTATATTTTTATTATTTTATTATCATTTTTATTATTATTTATTATTATTATTTTTTAATATTTTTGTTTTTTTATTTTTATTTTTATTATTATTATTTTGGCAACCCGTCGGTAGCACTTGCGGGTTGCATCCCGCGGGAGCATCGCGCGAGTATACCTCTTGCAGGTTGCATCCCACGGGTGTACCTCTTGCGGGTTGCATCCCGTGGTTGAATCCCACGAATCGCACGGCCCTTTTTTTTTTTTCGGCTGGTCTCCGGAAGGCTCTGTACATTGCTGCCGCCGATGGCAGTGTCAGTGTATTATGGCATGCCCACTGAAAGCATAGAGAATATTGGCGGCATTAGTGAAGCCGAGTGAGTCACGCCTTCAACCATGTATGGCTGGCAATGAACAGAGACTAAGAAGTGTTTTGTGGTGAAATAGTCATGCTTGGTTCCAGCCCACAAGTACACCTTTTTTTTTTGTAGATTACAACTCTTAAGGCCTCTACTTTCATAGGCTCAAGAGCGTGGAGATCAGACCATCAATGTCAATTCTGTAGCTTTGGCTTCTTTTTAAGCATGAATCTTGGGAATGGCCAGGAGCTCCTCTCTAACAGCCTCCATATCAGCTTCACGTGCGCGAGGCTCCTCAACCAGAAGTCGATTGTCTGATAGCAATCTTCGAACCTCATCGCACCTGGTAGCTAATCCCTCCTCTATGGCTGAAAGTGGAGGCCGGTTAGGCACAGAGAAACTGGTCACCGTCATCGCCCCGAGGATGAGATCTTGAGCTTCGATCACCGTCGCGTGGAGATGTCAGGAGGGGGCGATGTTGCATTGGAGCATATGATCAAACATGTGGCGGGCGCTGCTGGGGCCTCCTTAGAGGCGTCTTCTGGGCACTGCAACTAGCACCCGCACCGCCCTTCATCTCGGCATCGATGAGCTTCAGCCAGGACTTGTCCCCTCGTGACCAGCCAGTTCTCCTCCTCCTCTTCTTCTTTCTATTCCTCTTTGACTTTTCTCCTTCGGCACAGCCGCTGTGGATTTCGGCGGATGAAATCAAGGTTTTCAGTCAGAAAGAGAGAAGGGTCGGCGGTTTCAAAAGTGGGAGAAGCAGCAACGGGAGAGGATAGGCGAGGGGCATTACGGCATTCTTCATGGCGTTGGTGTCGCTGCCTTCTAAATTCTCTAAACAAGAGAAAAGGCACAGGCTTTTTCTTCTATTGATCAATGTCGAAAAGTCTACGCCTTCAACCAAAAAGTTTCCAACTTTGGACCACTATTTTTTTTTTGTTCTGTTATCAACCCGCGGAATCTCCCGCGGGATGGCACCCGCAGGTGCTCACCCGACCTTTTTTTTTTTTTTTTTTAAGGGTTCAGCGCGCTGCGGGTGCTTCCCCGCACAAGCGCGGTGGGCCCCTCGTGCAGGTGAGCTCCGTGTCCAAATTTTTTTTTCTTAAGATGGGGCCTTTCAATTTATTATTTTATTTATTACTATTTTATTATTATTATTATTATTACTCATTTATTATTATTATTATTATTATTATTATTATTATTATTATTATTATTATTATTATTATTATTATTATTATTATTATTATTATTTTTGTCTTATGGATTCGGTATCCCGCGGGTTGCATCCGGCCATTGCATCTGTGAGTTGCATCTCCGCGGGTCCCGCGGGTTGCGTCCCTCGATTCCATCTGCGGGTTGCGTCCACATGGGTCCCGCGATTCCATCTGCGGGTTGCGTTCCACGATTTCATCTGCGGGTTGCATCCCACGATTCCATCTGCGGGTTGCATCACGCGATTCCATCTGCGGGTTGCATCCCGGGGGTTGTATCCAGTTTTATCAATTTTTTTTTTTGTGGGCGATAAAGCCTCAAAATTTTTTTTTTTGGACACAATGACGTCTTGTCATTTTTTTTATGTGCAATGACGCCTCATAATTTTTTTTTTGACAGGCGATGACGTCTTGTCATTTTTTTTATGGGCGATGACGCCTCATATTTTTTTTTTGATAGACAATGACGTCTTGTCAAATTTTTTTTATGGGCAATGACGCCTCATAATTTTTTTTTTGACAGACGATGATGGTTTGTCATTTTTTTTATGGGCGATGACTCCTCATAATTTTTTTTGACTGATGATGACTTCTTGTCAATTTTTTTTTATGGGCGATGATGCCTTATAATTTTTTTTTTTGACAGACGATGACGTCTTGTCAATTTTTTTTATGGGCGATGACGCCTCATAATTTTTTTTTGACAGACGATGACGTCTTGTCAAATTTGGTGGGCGATGACGCCTCACATTTATTTATAGTTACCCGGCGATGATGCCTAGGCTCCGAATAAAAAAATTTAAAAATTGGATTGCGCCGCCCAAACACCCACTGTGGTCGCCAATTCTTGTATGCCCGAAAAATTGAATCTTCCTTTATATTGCCAATTTGATTTTGAATTACAGCAATAAAAGAAAAATTACAAAATAAATTTAAGATTACAAGAATGGGGATCAATTGATTTTGATTCCACTTTATTTTTGTGGGTTCTAGCAGCGGTGGAGTCTTGATTCTGCACTCCGTTGACAATCCGATATCTCTGGATTAAGAAACTCCTCTCTGGATTTTTGGACTCCCGTCTCTGAGAAATTGCCTCGCCAAAGAATTCCCTCTCCAAAAGAATCTCCTCCTTTCCTGAACTCCGTTCCCAACTTTATAGATTGAGGAGCGCTTCTAATCCGGCTCAAATTCTTCTCTCGAATCCAATTAAATCCCCAAAAATCTGGATCACCATGCAAAACGAAACAGAAGAGCCCACCCGCGGGATTTTCCTGCGGGTGGGCACCCGCGGGAGCAACTCCCGCGGGAGAAACTCCCGGGGGTGGCTAGCACCCGCGAGAGGAATTCCCGCGGGTAGGCCCCGCAATTTTTTTTTTTTCTTTTTGTGTCTACAATAGGTATTGTAAAACTCCCTAATCAGAATAGATAGCAGAATGTTAGTAATATATTCTCGTAGGAATATGCTAAGTCTCTAGTATAATACCAATAGTTAAATTAGTTTATAATTAACTACATATTTCTCTAATAAAAAAATCTAATTACAGTTAGTTTATGAGTTCATGAAAATCATTATAAAATATACTAATTCTTACAGCATGTACGATATGGGACTATTGAGGTAGGGATATTACATTCTCCCCTTCAGGACCTGACGTCCTCGTTTGAAGGGCACATAGTACATTAACACTACGCAGTCAATTTAGAATTATAGATGTGGCCCTCATAGATTGTAGAGATAACTCCACTATAGTTGTGTGGTAGTTTATTCTATGTAAAACTTAGCTCAATGTGCCATTTAGTTCTATATAATTCGTAGCCGGTGTCTGCCTTCAAAACCACGTTTTTATAATGTTCCCTTCTAGAATTTGGGTAGTGGAGTAGGGGAATATATTATCTTAGAAATATCCTAAACCTCCGGTACAATAAAAATTAATAAATAAAATGGTTAACAATTAACTACGGATTGCTCACTCAAAAAAACTAGTGACAAGAACCATTATAAAGTGCATCTATTCTTGTATCATATCTGATATAAGACTATTCGAGTTAGAGATATTACTGATGTGGTTTCTGGTTATTTCTACATAAAGAAATCATAATCAAATCATAAAATGTGAATTTTCTTACTTTCATTCTAAGGTTTGATGAAAACAATCTTGTAATTTATTGATTGATCACTCCAATGACATCTAAACTATAACCAAACGTCTTGAATGGGCTTCTAAGGTTGGCCAAAGTAGCTAGAGTGAATTTGGGGTTTGAAACTAAAATTGATTTTTGATTTGGAGTTAACGAGCTCAAGTTATAAGCTTGGAGATTTTATGAGATTTTTCTGGAAATTATTAGGCTGATTTTTAATAATTTTTTTTAAAATTTTGATGGTGGTTTTTTTAGCTAAATTCTGATGGGTTGCAAAGATTGGACAATGATAGAATGGAGATGGAGGACGTAGATGTTTTAGTTTTGTTTAGACTGAAAGAACATTGGAATAATAGATGAATACATAAAATAACCAAGCATGAAGGCTATTATCTCCCCATATTTGCACTACTGTCGTTCTTCAAATCATCTCCCCTTTGTCAAAATGGTTGGTATGATTAATTTTGCTAAAAAGAAAAAAACTTTGGATTTAAGTTTTAGATCAAATAAATATTTGAATGCGGTATCAGTGCAAAATAAACCAATCTGCAAACATCTCAAAACAATACATAAAAATCATAAAAATGGAGAGAGCAATCCCTTTTATGTGAAAATTTTTCAGTTTAAGTTCGAAATGTAAAATATTATCCATTACCTAGCATTAGCCAATACTAGTATCCGACATTCCGGACAGATACGAACAATATCAAATATATTGATACAAGGATATTTAACGAGTACAATCGAAGTCCCTAATGGAATTTTTCTTGAAAATTAATCTAAGAATGCATGTACAGAAAAAGAACATGACAAGAAATTTGAAAGATATATTATTTTATAACAAGAGTATATACATTTTAATATACACTTTCATAATTTGGAACAAATTGTTTTGTCAACAACACAGGTAGGTTATATAAGTATGGGAGTTGGACTATATCCCAATCAAATGATTCATATAGCATGCATTATACACACACACACATAAACTTTTGAGAAGCAATACATTAATGTAATCTTTGAGTATTTGATTGTCATCATATCTGCATATCACTTCAACCATCCGCAAAATATTTAGCGATGCAGTCACAAGATTCGGAACAAATTGGTCCTTTAAAAAAGCATTCCTTGTTGAGATCTTGTTAAGTATTGAAAATTGCATAACGTGATCTCTTGCATTCTTAATTGAGTAGTAAGGATATTAATTCACATAGAAATTTAGGTATGATTGATCAAAACCATCTTGATTTTCATCCTAAAATGTGTTAAGGAAGTTGTAAGATTTATAACTAAGCCAATAACATATAGTATTATGCACAGGGTTGCAAGATGAATAAATCTATCTATGGTTCTTATTAGCTTGCACCATATTTAGCTATAAGCTTTTGAAGAGCAATACATTAATGTAATCTTTGAGTACTGGGAGATTTTGATTGTCATCATATATGTACATCACTTAGACCATTCGTGAGATATTTAGAGATCCAGTCACAAGATTCGGAGCAAAATGGTCTTTTGAAAAGCATTCCTTGCTGAGATCTTGCCAAGTACTGAAATCTTTTGCTTAACGTGATCTCTTGCATTCTCAATTGAGTAGTGAGGATATTCATTAACGTAATAATCCACATATGAACCATCAAAGCCATCTTGATTTTCATCCTGAAAGAAATTGAGGAAGTTGTTATTGGATAAATTTGCTAATTTTTCAGATTAATATGGGCAGACTTATTACTGTTATTAGTTAACAGAATTATTATGCACAGAATTACTACTGTTATTATGCACAGAATTAATTCTGTTATTCTGCACAGGTTTCAGCATTATATTTCAATCAGAAATAAAGTTGGAGAAGAGGAATTACGAATTATTATGTATAATAGCAGTCTGTTTCTTTCCAGATTTGAATTAGTAGAATATTCCTATTACTGTTTACAGAAAACTATTAAACTGTTCTTCTTTAACTAGTTTACTATTCTAAACAGAATAAAGAATAACTTGATTAAGAAAAACCTGTATTCAGAAGGATGAACGTATGCAGAATTGATGAAGACATGATCGAGGCTAGTGTTGAACACTATCTCCTTAAAACCGATTCGCCCTCCACCGCTTGCTTCTGAATTGCAATGGGCGTCGGTCTCCCAGGATACAACGACCGGAAGCCGCAATCCTGTTGCTCGCGACTGGAAACACAGAATTGATGAAGACATGATCGAGGCTAGTGTTGAAAACTATCTCCTTAAAACCGATTTGCCCTCCACCGCTTGCTTCTGAATTGCAATGGGCATTGGTCTTCTACGACCGGAAGCCGCAATCCTGTTGCTCGCGACTTGAAACAGAAACTCTCTGTCAAAAGACCAAATTAAGTGCTAAGTGCGCCACTAAGGCGCCCAATGCGCCCTAAACACCCATTCGCCCTCGCACACGCATCTGCGGGTGTGGGAACTTATGCACACGCACCTTTTATTAACAATCCATAAAAGGTGGAACTTATGCAATATGAACTTAAAATATATGATTTGATTTAGCAAATTTAATTTCCATACCTTGGCACTTCCTAAATCATCCCAAAGTCGAAGAATTTTCGCTGGGCAAGACATTATAGCGGGGTTGCTCTCTAGGAAATTCACATTTTTCTCAGTAATTCCTTGCCCCAAAAGGAAAAATGCATGCATCAACACTATGTGCACCCCTGAGGTGATCATAGCATTTTTCAAGTACTCATCGGCCCTCGGTATTTGCTTGGATCGGAGCCATTTTGATTCCAACATAAATGCATCACATAATCTTTTCCACTGATCAATCGAAAAGAGAAAAGGTTATAAACTTATAAACTTATGAAGCTGCCTAACTTATGAAGCTGCAAAAAACGTTTCGACGTATACTATTTAATTCGTTAAGATACTCACTGATTTCGACAAAGAGTTAATAGGGTTCCAACTGTGTTCCTTAGCAACAGTTTGGGCAATCTCATTAGTGATGTTGTACAAGGCAGCATAGCATGCCTGCATGTAAGTAGGAAGTGTTTCTACAGCTGAAAGATCCCATCTGTAGCATGTTAAAAAACATCAGCATTTTTTTCTCGAAAACACTCTCATTAATCAAAAGAATTGAGGAAAAAGTCACATACTTTCTAATTGCGTCAGTGAAAAGACTGAGTTCATCTGGCTTGCCATAAATATCAAAAATATCATCGATGATGTAGATAAGTGAGATAACTTTTGCTATCTCGATTCTACACTTAGAGAATTGTGGATCTGGAAGCAAGGCCATGGACCACAAGTACCATTTAAGCGGCTGATTTCGTGCGAATTTTAATTCTTTTGCCAAACCCGTACTTTTCCACCATCTATCATGAAATGATGCAAAATAAGTGAATATCATAAACAAAAATGTTGAAGAAGATGACAATAAATTCTCAGAATACTTTCTAACCAATTTACCTTAAGAACTCCTCATGTTCTTTTTGGTGTAGTGACTGAACCAGATTGAAATCCAACCTCGCTAATTCTTCTAACGCTCCATTGGTCCTGTGTTTCCGAGTATCCTCGAGATAATACCGGGCATTATACCTTGATATAGTCATGTGACTTGGATTCTTGAAGGTACGACTCACTTGTCCTCTAACATCAGGAGCCATATGTTCCATACAAGATGCCAGACATTTGCTTGAGAACTCGTTAGCATTGTTGAGCACATTTTCGCCTGTGTTCAAGTATGACGCTTCGTATAGGCTCAGTAGTCCCCGCACATCCGTTCTCAGAGTTGATTTAAATCTCCCCTTCTTGTCGATGAACTTTGTAAGCATATCTATTGCATAAAAAACTAGTCAGAAAACTTGCTATAGAGTTGAAGATATCGAACAAGGATGATTGATGAGACCATTATTTACCAGAGGAGATTGGGTACCCGGCTTGTCTCAACAAACGGAAGGAAAGTGTAGCTTCTAACAAATCATCGGTATTTTGTTTGCCTTCAGTGTGGGAAACATTTTCATACAAAGAATGCAACATGGATTCGATTTCTTCGTTAAAGTGGTAATCAATGCCCAGTTTCTGGAGGTAATCAACTGTGAGCATGGATTCGAATGGGTCATCTACTTGCATCAGAGTGTGCTTCACTTTCATTATATTCTCTTTGTGCTTAATAGCTGTATAGTCCTGCAAGTTGACAAGAAATTTATATTCGACTTTTGAGGCATTTCTGAATGGGATAAAAACAAAACAAAATGCAAAGTTTAAAGGATTGCATTTATATATGTTAGAGAAAAAAAAAAAAAAAAATTAGAATACTGCTGCCAAAGGTATGATAAATCATTTTTGTCAAAATATCCGTTACGTACAACACAATAATTACACTAAAGTATAACAACTTAGTCAATGTAAATGGTAGTAAAAAAACAAAAAAATATTCTGCAAATTTTACAGATTTCCTAATGAAACAAATTTGTTACTTGCAAGGCTTATACGAAGAACCTATTTTATGATAGCTAGCGCACCAATCGTCATGGGTATAGTTCAATACAAGTTTTTTTTTTTTTTTCCTGTTAACAGAGCTGTTTGTAAGTTCTGTATTTTATTAAGGGTTAAATGCAGAGAAATCCACCTTAAGTTTGAAAGTCTCAGTATAGTTCTTAGATTTCTAACACCATTAGCCCACTGCTATTCTCCCATTGTTTAATTTAATCTGCATATTTTTATCGAATTTCCAAAATACCCTTCTCTCTCTCAACAAGAACTCATCCAAAACATGTCTAGAGGAGAGTAATTTGGACATTTCATTTAAAAAAAGTACAGTTAAAGTTAAAGTGAGAGTGAGAACAGTAAACTATTGACTAACAGTGCTACGAATCGAGAGACTAAATTGATAGTTTTAAACTTAAGAGTAATAATTTACACTATCCTATAGTACATAGAGTCTCATTGTAATTATCCTTTTTTATTAATTAGGTTTTAACGAAACAAACTATAGCATATAGTTCATACATAAAAGTCTCCTATCTCTCTACTGGAGTGGACAATAGCAAACAATACATGCAAATATAACTACTACAGAATAAACCTATAGTTGAATACATTAGCAACAGAACATAGATTCGTGCTTTGGTTTTGCCAAAACATACGAATGGTACGTACACTTGCCTCTGTTGCAGAACAAACAAGTGACCCTAACTGCTGCACTACCGGGATGCTTTGCGGATAGGAGGCTTGAGAACTGTAATTCGTTGCGATTTTCTTCTTGTTGGCCGAGGGAAGCAACGATGTCAGACTTTTTGAGAGAGTTACGGCCATGAGAATGGACATTGTGAGTGAACGGATCACAAGGTTGACGTTGCAAAAGATGGGAGGATGGAGCATGGAGCCCCCTCTATTTATAGGAAGAGAAGATACTTTGCTGGCCACAAAGGCACGCTACCTACTGATAGCAAAGGGGGGAGAGGAACAGGTGAAAGGTATGAGAAGCGAAATACGTGAAAGGTGCGAAAGGTAGGCTGTTGTTATCGCACAACACAATTGGCAACTCGCGGTAGGACCATCAGCGTGTGGCAGGGATGAGACCCATGTTGTGGATGCGGTCCCCTCGTTGGTGGGAATGAAAAAATGGAACCTGCAACACCTAATAAAAATAAAACTCGCCCTGCATTCCCAGCAATCCATCTGCAATTAGCGTGCGGACTATGCCCCAGATAGGAATAGTAATAGATGCGTACACAAGCTAATTTTAATCTATCTTATTTAAAATTTTGAATAAACCAGAACAAAAGTCGACTCATAGATCCGTCCAATCTCATCCATAGTGCCAGATGGTGATGCGGCAGCCGACAGGCCCTATCAGTGAGTCACGCTGCCCCACCATACGTACAAGCTAACACTGTTTCATCCATCGAAATTTGGTTATTCGCGGGTCCCTAAATAAAATCCACCTTAAACTAGATAGAATCTCTGGATCAAAATCCTTGCTTATGTGATGATCTCTTTGATTTTGCTAGAACTACAGTAAGGATTTTCGACCGCATCTAAGGCGGTGTTAGGATGCTAGTTTTAGCACCTGAAGTGGTTGCAATTGCAACCAGTTTTGCTGTAAGTGATCATTGTTTGATTATGGCTGCACTTGCAAAAGTTTATAATTACAACTACAAGTAATAATTGCAGTTGTGGAAAAAACACTATTTTCTTCTCTACTTTTAAAATAGTGATTATATTATTAGTAAATATGATAAATTCAAACATCTTGAAAACAAAAAATTAATATTTAAAGAATTTTACAACTCTAGTTAACGCTTGCAAGCTCCAAACCAAACACAGTAACAATTAGCGTGCGGACTATGCCCCAGATAGGAATGGTAATAGACGCGTACACAAGCTAATTTTAATCTGTCTTATTTAAAATTTTGAAGGGGTATTTACAGGTTTATCCCTCAAATCTTTATATATTATGATTTAGTCCTCTAAATCTTCATATTTAGAATTTAGTCCCCCAAATCTCCTAAGTTACTATAATTTAGTCTCCTCATTAACTTCCGTTAACACAGTTTAATTTTTAACCTGATATTACCATTTTACCTTTTTTTATTCATTCTTATTCTCCTCTCTTTTCCTTCTTTCTGTATCCTCTCTTCTCCTTTGCTTCGTTCGGTTTATGTTCATTTTCTTTTCTTTTGCTTCAGTAAAGGCAAGGCTTGTTGTTCATGTTCCTAGCTCTCGCGCTGGGACTCACTTTCTAAGGAGAGCCGGTTTTGCTCGGATGCTCGGAACGAGGGGAACAACTCGCTTCCGCCGAATCAGTGCTCGTTTACTCTCGACTGGCGCTGGCATCGAGCTCGGTACCCGCGCGCTCAGGATGGGCACTCGTCTGCTCAGGACGGGTAACGCGCTACTGGCTTGCAGTCGAGATTCAGAGGATCAAGGTCGGTGTGGACGAGGCTTGCAAAAGAGCACAGAAATTTGGCTTCATCTCAACGCCTTCAAATGCAGCGGCTGCTTCTGCAATCGCAAGAGCCGGAGACCTCTCACAGCATCCTTATCGATTGAATGCTATCTTCACCCAAGACAGTGAGCTCGTCGGAATTGAAGAGCACAGGGACAACCTTATCAAAAAAATTTTGGACGAGGACTTGGAACAAACGCGTGTGATCTCAGTGGTGGGGTGCGCTGGCTTGGGAAAGACCACTCTGGTGAGAAGGGTCTTTGAAAATCAAAGGATCGTTGCCGGAGGAGGAAGGTTCGGACACTTGGACTGCCGCGCTTGGATTACGGTGTCATCATCCTTTAATGAAGCAAAAAAAAAAAAAAACATGAACATTAATACGAACCCAACAAAGCAAAGGAGAAGAGAGGAAATGGAGAAGAGATGAGGAAGAAAAGAGGAGAAGAGAGGAGAAAGAGAAATAATGAATAAGGAGGGGTAAAATGGTAACATCAGATCAAAAATTAAACTGTGTTAATGGAACTTAGGGAGGGGTACTAAATTGTAATAACTTAGGAGATTTGGGGAACTAAATCCTAAATATGAATATTTGATTACTGAATCTTAATATATAAAGATTTGAGAGACAAACCAGTAAATAGCCCAATTTTGAATAAAGTAGAACAAAAGTCGACTCATAGATCTGTCCAATCTCATCCATAGTGCCAGATGGTGATGCGGCAGCTGACAGGCCCTATTAGTGAGTCACACTGCCCCACCATACGTACATGCTAAAACTGTTTCACGCATCGAAATTTGGTTATTTGCAGGTCCCTAAATAAAATCCACCTTAAACTAGATAGAATATCTAGATCAAAATCCTTACTTATGTGATGATCTCTTTGATTTTGCTAGAACTACAGTAAGGATTTTCGACCCCATCTAGGGGGGTGTTAGGATACTAGATTTAGCATCTGAAGTGGTTGCAATTGCAACCAGTTTTGCTGTTGCAATTGCAACCAGTTTTGCTGTAAGTGTCATTGTTAGATTACGGCTGCACTTGCAAAAGTTTATAATTGCAACTACAAGTAATAATTGCAGTTGTGGAAAAAACACTGTTTTCTTCTCTACTTTTAAAATAGTGATTATATTATTAGTAAATAGGATAAATTCAAACATCTTGAAAACAAAAAATTAATATTTAAAGAATTTTACAACTCTCGTTACGGCTTGCAAGCTCCAAACCAAACACAATAACAGTTAGCGTGCGGACTATGCCCCAGATAGGAATGGTAATAGACGCGTACATAAGCTAATTTTAATCTATCTTATTTAAAATTTTGAAGGGGTATTTACAGGTTTGTCCCTCAAATCTTTATATATTATGATTTAGTCCCCCAAATCTTCATATTTAGAATTTAGTTCTCAAATCTCCTAAGTTACTACAATTTAGTCCCCTCATTAACTTCCGTTAACACAGTTTAATTTTTAACCTGATATTACTATTTACCTCTCTTTATTCATTCTTTCTCTTTCTCCTCTTTTCTCCTTCTTTCTGTTGGGGATCGAATCCCCATCAAGATCGTAAAGATAAAGAAAACAATACAACACAATAAGAATACAAGAATTAACGTGGTTCGGCCGACCAAGTTCGACCTACGTCCACGGGAACAACGAGAGAAATATCCATTATGAGAAAAAAAGGTTACAAGAAGAGATCCAAGTATCTCTCTATCTCTCGCATCTCTCATAATAATAGAATCATATCTCTCAACCAATTGCTCTCCAATTGCTCTACTCTCTCGTATTACATACAAGAGATATATATAGTATTCCTATCCTAATCCCATTAGAATAGCACTATCACCATCTAATTGGTGTTCCAATCCAATTAGAACTCTGGTCTTCTAACCCAAATCCAACTGAGACTCCTTGTGATTCTTGATCACATCTGGATACTCAACGGATGCGAGACACAAACCCAACAATCTCCACCTTGGCTCGTATTCGATGAGCCATGCATCTGGGAGAAACTCCGTTGCTCTCGTCATCCACTTCTCAGACATCCACCGCACGATCACCATGCTCCACCGACCGGGAACAATTTATATAATCATTACTGCCTCTATACTTGAGCACTCAGGATCACTAAACCATGCTCTCCTCCGAGAACCCATGATCACTAAACCATACTCTCTTGAACACTCACGATTACTACACCACGCTTTTCACCAAGCGCTCATAATCGCTACACCGTGCTCCACCTCGGTCAAAACACCTGTACCTTGAGTACTCACAATCACTTTTCATGTTGTACATCACAGAAAAGTAATTGTTACACCGTACTCCACCTTGATCCAAAAACTATGACCAACTCTAGAGATAGATGATTATATATTACTACGTGCTTTATCATGTCATAAAGTAACTGTATCCATCAACATGAAGTACCACGCCGTACTTCATCATCGTACGATCAACCAAACATCGACGATCGATTATTTCGGTCAATATCAATCCCTCGATCACCATCAACCCCCTCGATCACCATCGATCACCGCTGGTCTGCACAAAATCTGCTCTAAATAGTGGATTTTGCCCAATCCGCATCCACTATTGCATCCGAAATGCTGAAAAAATATAGAATTCGACTCCTGAATCATCTTAATCGGACATCGATTCTTCGATCCACGCTCCGATCAACCATAACCGTCGATCTGTGCTTCAGAATCCATTTCAGTTATCAGCCATTCCTTTTGGTGCACATTGCTAGAGCCTCCGGTTGTGCCATCACCGGTTGTATCCGGCTATTTTTTCTCTTTTTCTTCTTATTGTATTTTGCCTTGATGCCTCCACCAACCTTTCTTGTTGACTCGTCATCAGATCTACCATCTCGCAATCTCGATTCCGGATCCATAACTCCGGCTCTGATACCATTTGTTGGGGATCGAATCCCTATCGAGATCGTAAAGATAAAGAAAACAATACAACACAAGAAGAACACAAGAATTAACGTGGTTCGGCTGACCAAGTTTGACCTACGTCCACGGGAACAACGAGATAAATATCCATTATGAGAAAAAAGATTACAAGAAGAGATCCAAGTATCTCTCTACCTATCGCATCTCTCATAATAATAGAATCATATCTCTCAACCAATTGCTCTCCAATTGCTCTACTCTCTCGTATCACATACAAGAGATATATATATAGTATTCCTATCCTAATCCCATTAGAATAGCACTATCACCATCTAATTGGTGTTCCAATCCAATTAGAACTCTGGTCTTCTAACCCAAATCCAACTGAGACTCCTTGTGATTCTTAATCACATCTGAATACTCAACGGATGCGAGACACAAACCCAACACCTTCATTCTTCATTTCTCTCTTCTCCTTTGCTTCTTTGGGTTTATGTTCATTTTCTTTTTTTTTTGCTTCATTAAAGGTAAGGCTGGTTGTTCATGTTCCTAGCTCTCGCGCTGGGACTCACTTTCTAAGGAGAGCCGGTTTTGCTCGGAACGAGGGGAACCACTCGCTTCCGCCGAATCAGTGCTCGTTTACTCTCGACTGGCGCTGGCATCGAGCTCGGTACCCGCGCGCTCAGGATGGGCACTCGTCTGCTCAGGACGGGTAACGCGCGCTACTGGCTTGCAGTCGAGATTCAGAGGATCAAGGTCGGTGTGGACGAGGCTTGCAAAAGAGCACAGAAATTTGGCTTCATCTCAACGCCTTCAAATGCAGCGGCTGCTTCTGCAATCGCAAGAGCCGGAGACCTCTCACAGCATCCTTATCGATTGAATGCTATCTTCACCCAAGACAGTGAGCTCGTCGGAATTGAAGAGCACAGGGACAACCTTATCAAAAAAAATTTGGACGAGGACTTGGAACAGACGCGTGTGATCTCAGTGGTGGGGTGCGCTGGCTTGGGAAAGACCACTCTGGCCTGGTGAGAAGGGTCTTTGAAAATCAAAGGATCGTTGCCGGAGGAGGAAGGTTCGGACACTTGGACTGCCGCGCTTGGATTACGGTGTCATCATCCTTTATTGAAGCAACAAAAAAAAAAAAACATGAACATTAATACGAACCCAACAAAGCAAAGGAGAAGAGAGGAAAAGGAGAAGAGACGAGCAAGAAATAAGGAGAAGAGAGGAGAAAGAGAAATAATGAATAAAGAGAGGTAAATAGTAATATCAGATTAAAAATTAAACTGTGTTAATAAAAGTTAGGAAGGGGTACTAAATTGTAATAACTTAGAAGATTTGGAGAACTAAATCCTAAATATGAAGAATTAGGGGAATAAATCATAATATATAAAAATTTGAGAGACAAACCAGTAAATACCCCAATTTTGAATAAAGCAGAATAAAAGTCGACTCATAGATCTGTCCAATCTCATCCATAGTGCCAGATGGTGATGCGGCAGCTGACAGGCCCTATTAGTGAGTCACACTGCCCCACCATACGTACATGCTAAAACTGTTTCACGCATCGAAATTTGGTTATTCGCGGGTCCCTAAATAAAATCCGCCTTAAACTAGATAGAATATCTAGATCAAAATCCTTACTTATGTGATGATCTCTTTGATTTTGCTAGAACTACAGTAAGGATTTTCGACCCCATCTAAGGGGGTGTTAGGATGCTACTTTTAGCACCTGAAGTGGTTGCAATTGCAACCAGTTTTTCTGTAAGTGTCATTGCTAGATTACGGCTGCACTTGCAAAAGTTTATAATTACAACTACAAGTAATAGTTGCAGTTGTGGAAAAAACACTGTTTTCTTCTCTACTTTTAAAATAGTGATTATATTATTAGTAAATAGGATAAATTCAAACATCTTGAAAACAAAAAATTAATATTTAAAGAATTTTACAGCTCTAATTACAGCTTACAAGCTCCAAACCAAACACAATAATATAATTAAGTTGCAACAATTTCAATTGCTACAACTATATTTGCAATAACATCAGTAACACCACTTGTAGGTAACCTGTAAGTAACCAAACACTCCCCAAATACAAGATAAATTTCCCCAAAAACACGTCAAAATTGGATTGAAGTTTGTGGGTGTCGAGCATGCTATATTAATTCTTGTGAAGCTCTTAGAATTTTAGAAAGGTATCAGAATTCTTAATAGAAATCCAACAACTAAACATGCGCTAAATATGTGCCCATATTTATATTTATTTCTTTGACGCGAATCAATGATTCGGATATGAGTTGTTAATGGAAGTGAAAAGTGCTCTCATATTTGGTTAAAACGGAACTTAGATGTTCATGGAAATGGCTATCGATCCGATCCGAAGAATAATTTTATAATTATAAGTATTTATGAATAAAATTTTGTGAGCATGTGGTGTTATTAATATGTTATTTTTTTAATTTGTACACTTGATGCAGTCCAAGTATATTATCAATATATATGAGTCTCACTTAAGTCCTATCAATCAGGTACTTTAAAATTACAGTCAATTTGCGAATCAACAGATACACCAGCTTTCTATATATTTCGTATAAGAACATAATCCCCAGATTTAATTTAAATAATAGAGATTTTTGTTAAAATCTGAATTTAGATATGAATCAAGCAAAAAAGAAAGAGGAAAACTCTCTTCGCACCCACATTTAGCTGGATGCAAAAATCTTTACTAATCCCAAAAAAATATTTGAATTCGAATCCAAGTATGATGGAGATAAAATCAAATCCTTTTGCACCCATAATTTTAACCATACTTTGGAACTGGGTAAATTTCTATATATGTCCGACTTGGCATGCTGTTCCAATTTTTTTTAAAATTTTTTAAAGAAAGTACTGTATCTATAACTAATAGTTTACTTGACTTTGGTTTGCTTTACTGATAAATTGAAGTCTCAGTTTGAAGACGGATATACGGTTTTATATTAAAAAGAAATTACATTACCTCTACCGTTAGGGAAACCAATACATATTATAACTTTGTAATACATTTCGGTCTTGTTTTGCAAGGATGAAGATCACATATAAATCAAGATCAATATAAAAAGAAAAAAAAAAAAAACAATGAATAGAAAGATAAAAAACAATAAAAAATTTAAAAAACTGCTAAATATTCAAAAAAAAAAAAAATTATAATAACAGACATGAAAAATTTTCATTTAAAAATAATATTATTTTCTATAAAATTGATCTTTGTAATATTATAACTAAAAAAACTAATGCATCATATATAATAATATAAGTACGTCCCAATTAGGCTAGACTTACATTAACCAATATATTTTCAATCATTTGCAACTATTTCGTTACGATAATAGAATTAAAAGAAATGCAATTTTTTTGTTTAGTCTGTATTTGAATCTTGAATTTCTTCTTCGATATATTTTAGGACTTGTCTGTTCTTTTCAGCCGCCCACCATTTATGAAGGCACATCACTACTTCTACTATAGTCAGATTCATAGAGGTTTTATGGTTGTCAATTAATCATCATTCGGTGCTAAGTATACTATCTAAAATTACAATACATATGTTAATCGTTAGTGTTTGCGAGTTATGATACAGAATATACCGTCTATCCATATGTTTTTTACCATGACAATGTATCAAAATAAACCTTACTATCCGCATAACATAATAAAGGAGCAGATTTGGAACAATCATCTAATTTAGCCTGGAAATGTTGTGTTATTCTTTCATTCATCAATCTTATTTGGAACAGAACTACAGATGCATGTTCTGAAAAGGTCTCAGCATATTTGAGACTACAGCCTCAGACTTCAATATTGAATTGCACATGCTGCTAGGCATCCAGACCCTAGGACTATCACAGTCACCAAACACACGACTAAGGATACTCATCAAACCTTGCATTCTCTAGGCATACCATTCAGGTACTCAATATTAGATAACATCAGTACAAGGCCGCAGTGACAACATAAGATCCCTGCAGTTGGGCTCTTATTTCGGTTGCACAACCTCTATGTCCCTATCCTCCGGAAATACATATACAGTTTCATAGTTCACTTCCTCCAATATCCATGTTATAATATTTTTTTTAGCATGCATACATATCTTGTATTACTAGTGTTCAGATATCTGGTATAGAAAAAAAATCATGTATAGATGGTCAAACGATATGGCATGTGTATACATTGATAGATATGGACAGGAGGTAACAAGTATAACTAAAAGCTTGTAAACGTGTATGCATGTATAAGAGGGCATGGCCGGGTCATGGCTGGGCATGACTAGTAATGCGGTTTTTGACTATGCAGGAATAATGACTTCCAAGCCATAATTTACAACGAATAATGAGTGAATCAGGAGGATTTCCAACTAGTTAAGAATCAGCTCAATCCGAATTTGAATATGGAAGAAACATTAAGGGAATTTCTAAAGAGGCACACCATTTTTCTAGTGAGCTCACTTTTTCTAGTGAATACACTCTCTTTTTTGAAAAGAGAGGAGTTTTTCCTAGTGAGAACGTACATCAATGATTCCTAGAACACCCACCCCAGTTCTCTCTCTCCCACGTTCTTAAAAACCGATCGATCCATCTCTACCTCCCTCTCCCAAGCCGTCTCTCCCACCACCGCCCGGTTGGACCCACCACCGCCCGGTTGGACCCCACTCCCCCGGTCGTCGCCGTCGCCGTCGCCGCTCGCATCCCGGCCGCCGCCCTCTCCTCCCTTTTTTTCAAGCTCTGATTCCCTCCAAAACCCCAATCTTTCCCCTTCTCCAGCATTTTCCTCGCCGCCGTCGCGGGGAAACTGTCGGAGAAGGAGAAAGATATTGAGATTAAGATCTTCATCTGTACTCTTACTCTAATGGAATCCTTGATCGGCAAGCTGGTCGCGTCTCCAAGCATAGTCGCATCCTCTATACTTACAACGGCGGTGATCGCGACCTCAAAACCCTAGCCTCTCTCTGCGCCAAGCGGGCCCCACCCTTCCACTCCCACTACTTCCACACTGCCGGCGGCCGCACCTTCGGCTTCCTCATCGACGGCTCCCTCGTCTCCTTCACCATCGTCGATCACTACCCCTCTGCCTCTTCCTCCTCCTCCAACAAGCGCAAGCTCCTCCACCTCCTCCACCAGATCAAGAACGGCTACAAGAAGAGCACTAATAACTTCGGCGACGACCTTGTCCCCATCATCAAACGCTTGATCTGCTCCCTAAAGAGCATGAACCAAGACACTCCTTCGAGAGCATGAACCAAGACAACTTGAACGTTTACAAATTGAGCTCGAGCTCAACAAAGTCGCCGCTTCTCCATTGTGGTAGTAGTAGTAGTAATGGGGTCGAGCGGAAGAATTCGGTGGTGAAGATTGACTTGGCAGGGGCCGAGAGCGACGGTGGAAGCAGCATGGATACGAATGCAAAGAGTTTAGTTTGAGCATGAGCTTGAGCTTTCCGAACAGGAATCGCCAGATTGGGACGAAATTGTGGTGGAGGCATGTGAAGATTGTGGTGATCGCGCATGTGTTCTTGTGTTCGGTTTTGTTTGGAATTTGGCTCGCAGTTTACAGAGGCTTTCGGTGTGTTTCGTAGCACTGATATAGTTAAAGAGACTTGAAGGATCGAATGTTTTTATTTGTAAATATTTTGGAGTACAAAGTTTATATACATATATCTTATCTTTCTTCGTGTTTATGTGGATGATTGTACTATGTGTTACAACTTAAATTTTGTAGGCATTTTCTTCTTTGATCAATGGCATTTGAATCGTTTTGCTTTCAATAATTGCATTCATTAATTGTTGTTGTTACAACTTAAATTAATTGCTTTTAATAATTGCTTTCATTAATTGCATTCATTTGAATCATTGTACTATGTGTTACAACTTAAATTTTTGCTTTCATTAATTGCATTCATTAAATTTTGTAGGCATTTTCATGTTTAATCCTCATATCCGGGCTTATAGTCCCGGATCATATACTATTGATCCGGGTACGTAAGCCCGATCAATAGTATATGATCCGGAACTATAAACCTAGATTATTTATCTAGATTTACATAATCGGATCAGCTGATCCGGTTTTATAGAACCGGATAGGATATAGCTTATCTGGTTATGCAATCCCGGATTAGCTTTCGTTGATCTCGTAGACCCACCAATGAAAACAATTTGATCTTTTTTTAGGGTTTAATGATGAAAATAATGATTTAAGCCAAATATAGGTTTTAATTTCTGTTATTCTTTAATGAAAGGGAGTAAGTTTTCAAGAGGAATTGGGTTTGGGTTTCGGGATCGGATTTTTCCCCCTTTTCTCCGCATTCGCACGGGAAAAGACGATGCAGCTGGGAGGGTGAAGGAGGGGTATTTTTGTCCTTAAACTTGGATGACTAAGTAGTAAATAAATAGAAAGTTTTAAGTGGGCTCACTAGGAAACAAGGTGTGCCCCTCTAGAAATTCCCCACGTTAATACTATTACTGAGGTCACTAAAGGAGAGTGTTTCATCAATAATAACAAGGTTCAGGTTTCTAGACCAAGTTTGATGCTAATACGACATAAATAAGAAAAATCAATTTAGGAAAAAAGTTATAAGATTGAAACAACGCTCCAAGTAATCAAGAATTACCTCGATCCAATCTCGGACGCGAGAGATAGATCATCGGTTGAAATCTATTGAACCAGACAGAATCTGTACTAATTACGTGCATAACTTGTGATACATGTAAGTTAAAACTTATAAAACTAAGCTTAGGTGCATTGAGGTGCCAAACTTGTTGGAATCTACAGTTGTGACATATATGCTTGCATATGCATGCATGTGCTTCAAATTACATAAAAACGTAAAATAAACCTGGAATTCAAAATAAGATACATGAATTGTTTATACCATAAAACCTTGCGCTTCATGCAAGATTCAACTTTTATTGATTAGCATATTATAGGTGTATGCCCGAAAAATTGAATCTTCCTTTATATTGCCAATTTGATTTTGAATTACAGCAATAAAAAAAAATACAAAATAAATTCAAGATTACAAGAATGGGGATCAATTGATTTCGATTCCCCTTTATTTTTGGGAGTTCTGGCAGCGGTGGAGTCTTGATTCTGCACTCCGTTGACGATCCGATTTTTGGATTTTTTGAACTTCGGAGTTCTGGCAGCGGTGGAGTCTTGATTCTGCACTCCGTTGATAATCCGATTTTTGGATTTTTGGAACTTCGGCCTCTGGAAAATTGCCTTTTGGATTGAGGAACTCCTTTCTGTATTTTTGGACTCCGACCTCTGGAAAATTGCCTCGCCAAAGAATTCCCTCTCCAAAAGAATCTCCTCCTTTCCTGAACTCCGTTCCCAACTTTATAGTTCCCAACTTTATAGATTGAGGAGCGCTTCTAATCCGGCTCAAATTCTTCCCTCGAATCCGATTAAATCCCCAAAAATCCGGATCACCATGCAAAACGGAACGAAAGCGGAAAACAATCCGCGGGTTGGCACCTGCGGGATTCCTCCCGCGGGTGCCCACCCGCGGAAGCCCTCCCGCGGGTGGCCAGCACCCGCGGGAGAAACTCCCGCGGGTGGTTAGCACCCGCCGGAGGAATTCCCGCGGGTGCTTGCCACCTGCGGGAATTTCTCCCGCGGGTAGGCTCCGCAATTTTTTTTTTGTGTCTACATAACCCCCTCCAAAGTTTTTGAAGTTCTGTATTGAGTCGTACTGTATTTCGAAACACTTTGAATTCTTTAATTTTGGCTATCAGAAGTTTTAAAGGATTTACTAGACAGAGATAACTGTTAACATATTCAATTATTCAATAACAAGCAGAGGTATGATTTTAACGTGCTCATTAGATAAAAAGTTGAGGTATGATATTAACGTACTAATTTGGTGACAAGCAGAGGTATGATGTTAACATGCTTATTTTAGGTCAAGCAGAGGTATCATGTTAACGTGTTCATTAGAATCCTAACCGTTCAGTGACATCTAGTATGACGGATCAGGGAAATACAGGGGTGACATTAAACGTGTCTTGGAGCTCAACCTATTCAGAGGATCTGGTCGTGATATGAACAAGCTGACTAAATAGAAGTGACGGTTAACGTATTTAGCTTTGGAATCAGACTATCAGAGGTAATTGTTAACTTGATAGGGAGATGATTTTCGTCAGGGGTAATTTTTAACTTAACGATATCAAAAACAAATTTATCAGAAGCTGTAATATTGGACTTGATGAAGTGTGAGTTTTCTTTTCTGTCAGAGGTGAAACCTTAACATGACAGGAGATTTAATCGGATTTTATCTCATTTGATTTTGAATTATGATGTCAAAGGTATGATTTTAACTTAACAAATATTTTGGAGTGTCACTTGCTCTACTGGAGAAAAATGACGAGAAAAGTTTTGTTGTCAGAAGTGAAATCGTAACGTGACAAGAGATTTATCTGATTAGGGTTTTTAGCAAACCCCCAGCTATCAACGGATTTGATTAGCCTTTACCAACTACCGTTTGAGTTGGGCTAGCCATGCTATTACTCTCAGCATGGTGAGTTGTCGAGAATTTTGTTTGGACTTAAATTCCAAGCTTTTCCTCTTCCCTTTGCCTTAGCACCATTGGGCAACGATGTATCTTTATATTCGAATAAGGATACTGTTGTGATAGATTTGTCATGGGATTTTTAGCAAATCCCAGGTATTAACGGATTTGATTAGCCTTTGCCAACTACCGTTTGAGTTGGGCTAGCCATACTATTTCCCTCAGCATGGTGTGTTGTTGAGAGTTTCGTTTGGGCTTAAATACCAAATTTTTTCTCTTCTCTTTGCCTTAGTGGCGTTGGGTAACGATGTATCCTTATATTTGAATAATGATACAATTGTGACAAATTTGTCATGGAATTTTTAGCAAATCCCCAGCTATCAACGGATTTGATTAGCCTTTACCAACTACCATTTGAGTTGGGCTAGCCATGCTTTTCCCCTCAGCATGGAGAGTTGTTAAGAATTTTGTTTGGGTTTAAATGTCAAACTTTTCCTCTTCTCTTTGCCTTAGCGGCGTTGGGCAATTCATACTTTTACCCCCAGTATGATTGGGTTGGCGACCCCCCAGTATGATGGGGTTGACGAGAAATTTATTCTCTTTCCGTAGCCTTGTCGGCGTTGGGTAATTCATACTTTTTACCCCCAGCATGATGGGGTTGGCGAGAAATTTATTCTCTTCCCGTAGCCTTGTCGGCGTTGGGTAATTCATACTTTTTACCCCCAGCATGATGGGGTTGGCGAGAAATTTATTCTCTTCCTTTTGCCTTGTCGGCGTTGGGTGATTCATGCTTTTTACCCCAGCATGGTGGGGTTGGCGAGAAGTTGGTTCTCTTCCCTTTGTCTTGACGGCATTGGGTGATTCACACTTTTTACCCCCAACATGGTGGGGTTGGCGAAAAATTTATTCTCTTCCCTTTGCCTTGACGGTATTGGGTGATTCATGCTTTTTTACCTCCAGCATGGTGGGGTTGGCGAGAAATTTGTTCTTTTCCTGTTGCCTTCATCTAGATCTCGAAATTTGATCTGCAGGGAGAAAGAGAGATATTTTATTTTTATTTGCCTTGTTAATAGATAAACAAAGGAATTTTATCTTTTTTATTTTCTCATCATTTTTTTTTTGGACTCCTTGCGCAGGGGGCTGCGGGTAGTGCATCTGCGGGTGCAACCGCTTTCTCTCTTTTTTTATTTTTTTTTAATTTTTATTTATATTATGTTTATATTTTTATTTATTTTATTTATTTTATTTTTTTATTTATTACATATATACATATATTTGTTTTTATTTATTTATTATTTTTTTATCTTATTTATTTTTCTTTTTTAATTTATATTTTTATTATTTTATTATCATTTTTATCATTTTTATTATTATTTATTATTATTTATTATTATTATTTTTTAATATTTTTGTTTTTTTATTTTTATTTTTATTATTATTTTTTGGCGACCCGTGGGTAGCACTTGCAGGTTGCATCCCGCGGGAGTATCGCGCGAGTATACCTCTTGCGGGTTGCATCCCACGGGTGTACAATTGCGGGTTGCATCGTGGTTGAATCCCATGAATCGCATGATCCTTTTTTTTTGGCTGGTCTCCGGAAGGCTCTGTACATTGCTGCCGCCGATGGCAGGGTCAGTGTATTATGGCATGGCCACTGAAAGCATAGAGAATATTGGCGGTATTAGAGAAGCTGAGTGAGTCACGCCTTCAACCATGTAATGGCGGAACAATGGGATGAACACTCCATTGTTGCGCAGCATGCTCTAAATGTGTAAGCCCAGGTTCTCTTGTCCAGCCAATTATTGATGTAGTATATGTTGCTGGTACAACATATCTGAAGAGGAAGGTAAGATTGAAGGCGAGGCCTATGGCTTTTCAGTAAGGTCTTTGCTTTCGTAAGCTCAAGAAAACTAGGACCCAAATATGCAAAGAGTTCTTTCATCTTCTTCTTCTTTGGGACAATAATTTGATTAACATTGATGATGTTAATCACAGATGCAGTAGGGCCGGTTGAAACACTATGATTAGTATGGCTAGCAATGAACAGAGACTAAGAAGTGTTTTGTGGTGAAACAGTCATGCTTGGTTCCAGCCCACAAGTACACTTTTCTTTTTTTGTAGATTACAACTCTAAGGCCTCTACTTTCATAGGCTCAAGAGCGTGGAGATCAGACCATCAATGTCAATTCTGTAGCTTTGGCTTCTTTTTAAGCATGAGTCTTGGGAATGGCCAGGAGCTCCTCTCTAACAGCCTCCATATCAGCTTCACGTGCGCGAGGCTCCTCAACCAGAAGTCGATTGTCTGATAGCAATCTTCGAACCTCATCACACCTGGTAGCTAATCCTTCCTCTATGGCTGAAAGTGGAGGCCGGTTAGGTACAGAAAAACTGGTTACCATCATCGCCCCGAGGATGAGATCTTGAGCTTCGATCACCGTCGCATGGAGATGTCAGGGGGCGATGTTGCATTGGAGCATATGATCAAACATGTGGCGGGCGCTGCTGGGGCCTCCTTAGAGGCGTCTTCTGGGCACTGCAACTAGCACCCGCACTGCCCTTCATCTCGGCATCGATAAGCTTCAGCCAGGACTTGTCCCCTCGTGACCAGCCAGTTCTCCTCGTCTTCTTCTTCTTTCTCTTCCTCTTTGACTTTTCTCCTTCGGCACAGCCGCTGTTGATGTCGGCGGATGAAATCAAGGTTTTCAGTCAGAAAGAGAGAAGGGTCGGCGGTTTCAAAAGTGGGAGAAGCAGCAACGGGAGAGGATAGGCAAGGGGCATTACGGCATTCTTCATGGCATTGGTGTCGCTGCCTTCTAAATTCTCTAAACAAGAGAAAAGGCACTGGCTTTTTCTTCTATCGATTGATGCCGAAAAGTCTATGCTTCAACCAAAAAGTTTCCAACTTTGGGCCACCATTTTTTTTTTGTTCTGTTATCAACCTGCGGAATCTCCCGCAGGATGGCACCCGCGGGTGCTCACCCGATCTTTTTTTTTTTTAAGGGTTTAGCGGGCTGTGAGTGCTTCCCCGCGCAGGCGTGGGTGGGCCCTCGCGCGGGTGAGCTTTGAGCCCAAATTTTGTTTTTTGTTTTTTTTTTTGTTTTGTTTTTTTTTTTTTGAGTTCAGCGTGCTGTAGGTGCCTCCCCGCGCGCAAGCACGGTGGGCCCCTTGCGCGGGTGAGCTCCGTGTCCAATTTTTTTTCTTAAGATAAGGCCTTTTCAATTTATTATTTTATTTATTATTATTTTATTATTATTATTATTATTACTCATTTATTATTATTATTATTATTATTATTATTATTATTATTATTATTATTTGTCTTATGGATTCGGTATCCCGCGGGTTGCATCCCGCGATTGCATCTGTGGGTTGCGTCTCCGCGGGTCCCCTGGGTTACGTACCTCGATTCCATTTGCAGGTTGCGTCCACGTGGATCCTGCGATTCCATCTGCGGATTGCGTCCCACGATTCCATCTGCGGGTTGCATCCCGAGATTCCATCTGTGGGTTGCATCCTGAGGGTTGTATCTAGTTTTGTCAATTTTTTTTGTGGGCGATAACGCCTCAAAATTTTTTTTTTGGACACGATGACGTTTTGTCATTTTTATGGGCGATGATACCTCATAATTTTTTTTTGACAGACGATGACGTCTTGTCATTTTTTTATGGGCGATAACGCCTCATAATTTTTTTTTGACAAACGATGACGTCTTGTCAAATCTTGTTTTATAGGCAATGATGCCTCATAATTTTTTTTTGACAGACGATGACGTCTTGTTATTTTTTTAATGGGCGATTACGCCTCATAATTTTTTTTGATAGACGATGACGTCTTGTCAATTTTTTTATGGGCGATGATGCCTCATAATTTTTTTTGACAGACGATGACATCTTGTCAAATTTGGTGGGCAATGACGCCTCACATTTATTTATCGTTACCCGGCGATGACGCTTAGGCTCCGAATAAAAAAATTTAAAGATTGGATTGTGCCGCCCAAACTCCCACTGTGGTCGCCAATTCTTGTATGCCCGAAAAATTGAATCTTCATTTATATTACCAATTGGATTTTGAATTACAGCAATAAAAGAAAAATTACAAAATAAATTCAAGATTAAAAGAATGGAGATCAATTGATTTCGATTCCCCTTTATTTTTGTGGGTTCTGACAGCGGTGGAGTCTTGATTCTGCACTCCGTTGACGATCCGATCTCTCTGGATTGAAGAACTCCTCTCTGGATTTTTAGACTCTGGCCTCTGGAAAATTGCCTTAACAAAGAATTCCCTCTCCAAAAAAATCTCCTCCTTCCCTGAACTCCGTTCCCAACTTTATAGATTGAGGAGCGCTTCTAATCCAGCTCAAATTCTTCCCTCAAATCTGATTAAATCTCTAAAAATCCAGATCACCATGCAAAACGGAACGGAAGCGGAAAACAACCCGCGGGTTGGCACCTGCGGGATTCCTCCCGCTGGTGCCCACCCGCGGGATTTCTCGCGCGGGTGCCCACCCGCGGAAGCCCTCCCGCGGGTGCCGACCCGCGGG
This sequence comes from Dracaena cambodiana, assembly GCA_036321105.1. NCBI lineage: Eukaryota > Viridiplantae > Streptophyta > Magnoliopsida > Asparagales > Asparagaceae > Dracaena > Dracaena cambodiana. The sequence continues at coordinate 9,090,652 of JAYEPQ010000007.1, read as the reverse complement.
AGCAACTCCCGCGGGTGGCCAACACCCGCGGGATTTCTCGCACGGGTGCCCACCCGCGGGAGCACCCGCAGGAGAAAACCCGCGGTAGGAATTCCATCAGGTGCTTGCCACCCACGGGAATTTCCCCCCCAGGTAGGCCCCGCAATTTTTTTTTTTTTTTTTTGTATCTACAATAGGTATTGTAAAACTCCCTATTCAGAATAGATAGCAGAACGTTAGTAATATATTCTCATAGGAATATGCTAAGTCTCTAGTATAATACCAATAGTTAAAATAGTTTATAATTAACTACATATTTCCCTAATAAAAAAAAATCTAATTACAGTCAGTTTATGAGTTCATGAAAATCATTATAAACTATACTAATTCTTACAGCATGTACGATATGGGACTATTGAGTTAGGGATATTACATTATCCCCTTCAGGATCTGACATCCTCGTTTGAAGGGCACATAGTACATTAACACTACGCAGTCAATTTAGAATTATAGATGTGGCCCTCATAGATTGTAGAGATAACTCCACTATAGTTGTGTGGTAGTTTATTCTATGTAAAACTTAGCTCAATGTGTCAGTTAGTTCTATATAATTCGTAGCCGGTGTCTGCCTTCAAAACCACTTTTTTATAATGTTCCCTTCGAGAATTTGGGTAGTGGAGTACGGGAATATATTATCTTAGAAATATACTAAACCTCTGGTACAATAAAAATTAATAAATAAAATGGTTAACAATTAACTACGGATTGCTCACTCAAAAAAACTAGTGACAAGAACCATAATAAAGTACATCTATTCTTATAGCATATCTGATATAAAACTATTCGAGTTAGAGATATTACTGATATGGTTTCTGGTTATTTCTACATAAAGAAATCATAATCAAATCATAAAATGTGAATTTTCTTACTTTCATTCTAAGGTTTGATGAAAACAATCTTGGAATTTATTGATTGATCACTCCAATGACGTCTAAACTATAACCAAACGTCTTGAATGGGCTTCTAAGGTTGGCCAAAGTAGCTAGAGTGAATTTGGGGTTTGAAACTAAAACTGATTTTTGATTTGGAGTTAACGAGCTCAAGTTATAAGCTTGGAGATTTTATGAGATTTTTCTGGAAATTATTAGGCTGATTTTTAATAAGTTTTTTTTTTTAATTTTGCTGGTGGTTTTTTTAGCTAAATTCTGATGGGTTGCAAAGATTGGACAAGGATAGAATGGAGATGGAGGACGTAGACAGGGCCGGCCCTGGGCAGGTGCAGGCTGTGCACCTACCCAGGGCCCACATTCTAAAGGGGGCCATAAACAATGCTCTCGTTTATTAATGGGCTTTAGACAATGTTCTCGTTTATTTTTACATTAGACAATGCTCTCCTTTAAACAATTTTCATAAATTATATTAATGCTCTGATAATAATTCATATATTCTCGAATTCCATCATAGAATCGTTTCAAAAAAAAAAAAAAAATTTCTCAATTAAACCTGTTTAAGTCAAATTTATGTCCTAATTCCTTATACAATTAGCTCATTAAAATGAAGGCTACCACAAGATGTATGCATTCTTCTCATAAACCAAGGCAATAAGTTTTCTTTGGTACCTGAAGTTGCTACAATATTTTTTTTCATTCATCTTCGCAATTACATGGAAACCATTTACATTTAACTCCCTCTTCTCCTATTCACCTAATTAACTGTTCAGTTTCCGCAACCAATCCAATCCAAGTGAGCCCCAAACAAACTGGCGTCGGTACAACTCCAACCCGGTTCACCTGACTTAGCTAGGCCCCCAGCAGCTAATATACATAGCTTGCCTCACCGAATTGTTGATATAGCAATTTCTTTATTGAATAATAGATTTGAGCAATTAAACATATTTGAAAATATTTTTGGATTCTTATTGGATTCAAAAAAGTTGAAGTCATTGGATGATAATGAATTAAGAGAGTGTTGTATTAATTTTGCCAATACCTTTTCTCATAACAATGTGTCGGATGTGGATTTAGATGATTTTTTTTCTGAACTAAAAGTGTTGAAAATAACTGCCAAATATGTCAATGTCATCAGTTGAAATTTTTGAGTATGTCAAAATTGCAGATTGCTATTCTAATATTTCCATTGCTTATCGAATCTTATTGACAGTACCTGTGACTGTTGCATCAGCAGAGAGAAGTTTTTCAAAGTTAAAATTGCTGAAAATCTATTTGAGATCATCAATATCACAAGAAAGGTTGAATGGTTTGGCGATTTTATGTATTGAGAAGGAAATGTTGGACAATATTGATCTTGATACTATTATTGAGGATTTTGCATCTAGAAATGCCAGAAGGAATTGCTTTTTATGAATTATGATTAGTTTTTGCAAACTATGTACTAAATTTTAATTTTGGTAATGAAAATATTTATTTAAAATTTTAATAAGACTTGTTAGGACCCCTTTCTCATTTCGCCCCGGGCCTCTAAAACGTTAGGACCGGGCCTGGACGTAGATGTTTTAGTTTTGTTTAGACTGAAAGAACATTGGAATAATAGATGAATACATAAAATAACCAAGCATGAAGGCTATTATCTCCCCATATTTGCACTACTGTCGTTCTTCAAATCATCTCCCCTTTGTCAAAATGGTTGGTATGATTAATTTTGCTAAAAAGAAAAAAACTTTGGATTTAAGTTTTAGATCAAATATATATTTGAATGCGGTATCAGTGCAAAATAAACCAATCTGCAAACATCTCAAAACAATAATCTTTCTTGAAAATTAATCTAAGAATGCATGTACAGAAAAAGAACATGACAAGAAATTTGAAAGATATATTATTTTATAACAAGAGTATATACATTTTAACAAGAGTGTATACACTTTCATAATTTGGAACAAATTGTTTTGTCAACAACACAGGTAGGTTATATAAGTGTGGGAGTTGGACTATATCCCAATCATATGATTCATGTAGCATGCATTATACACACACACATAAACTTTTGAGAAGCAATACATTAATGTAATCTTTGAGTATTTGATTGTCATCATATCTGCATATCACTTCAACCATCCGCAAAATATTTAGAGATGCAGTCACAAGATTCAGAACAAATTGGTCCTTTAAAAAGCATTCCTTGTTGAGATCTTGTTAAGTATTGAAAATATTTTGCATAACGTGATCTCTTGCATTCTTAATTGAGTAGTAAGGATATTAATTCACATAGAAATTTAGGTATGATTGATCAAAACCATCTTGATTTTCATCCTAAAATGTGTTAAGGACGTTGTAAGATTTATAACTAAGCCAATAACATATAGTATTATGCACAGGGTTGCAAGATAAATAAATCTATCTATGGTTCTTATTAGCTTGCACCATATTTAGCTATAAGCTTTTGAAGAGCAATACATTAGTGTAATCTTTGAGTACTGGGAGATTTTGATTGTCATCATATATGTACATCACTTAGACCATTCGTGAGATATTTAGAGATCCAGTCACAAGATTCGGAGCAAAATGGTCTTTTGAAAAGCATTCCTTGCTGAGATCTTGCCAAGTACTGAAATCTTTTGCTTAACGTGATCTCTTGCATTCTCAATTGAGTAGTGAGGATATTCATTAACGTAACAATCCACATATGAACCATCAAAGCCATCTTGATTTTCATCCTGAAAGAAATTGAGGAAGTTGTTATTGGATAAATTTGCTAATTTTTCAGATTAATATGGGCAGACTTATTACTGTTATTAGTTAACAGAATTATTATGCACAGAATTACTACTGTTATTATGCACAGAATTAATTCTGTTATTCTGCACAGGTTTCAGCGTTATATTTCAATCAGAAATAAAGTTGGAGAAGAGGAATTTCGAATTATTATGTATAATAGCAGTCTGTATCTTTCCAGATTTGAATTAGTAGAATATTCCTATTACTGTTTACAGAAAACTATTAAACTGTTCTTCTTTAACTAGTTTACTATTCTAAACAGAATAAAGAATAACTGGATTAAGAAAAACCTGTATTCAGAAGGATGAACGTATGCAGAATTGATGAAGACAGGAAGATGATCGAGGCTACTGTTGAACACTATCTCCTTAAAACCGATTTGCCCTCCACCGCTTGCTTCTGAATTACAATGGGCGTCGGTCTCCCAGGATATAACGACCGGTCTGCAAGAGGAAGGAAGCCGCAATTCTGTTGCTCTAGCGAATCTGATATTTCTAGAAACTCTCTGTCAAAAGACCAAGTTAAGTGCCAAGTGCGCCACTAAGGCGCCCAATGTGCCCTAAATGCCCATTCACCCTCGCACACGCGTCTGCGGGTGTGGGCGGTGCGTAGCACCACCCGTGGTGCTCAAACTTTCACCTCTTCTTACATGAGCAATGTCATGGAACAAACAATCCTATATAAACCCACATCCTAATAAACCTCTAGCCAATGTGGAACTATTTTTCTTCTTTCCTTTTTGTTCTCATTGCTATGTACTCCTCTTTGAAATCATTTTCCATTCACCTAATTCATTTATTTTTGAACTAGTGAATTGGCTCAAAGATTCAAGTTCAAATATACATGAATTCAACAGTTGTAAAATTTATAAACTAAGCCAATAAAATATGGTATTATCCGTAAAGTTTGCAAGATGAATAAATCTATCTTAAACGCGTACATTTTCATTTATTTTTAGAATAACATGTTGATCACAGGAAATGTACATAAAATTTTATGATTTGTCATAGATTTAAAAAAGATATAGAGAAGGTATGGGATTATTAACAATCCATAAAAGGAGGAACTTATGCAATATAAACTTAAAATATATGCTTTTATTTAACAAATTTAGTTTCTATACCTTGGCGCTTCCATAAAAGGAGGAAATTATTCTTTTCCTTACCTCTTTCACTTTTAAAAAGATGGCTCATTGTACAAGTCAGAACAAGAAAATATACAGAAATTTTTTTATTCCGCTTTCGCTTTATTTTCTTTTACGGTTCTTATTAGCTTACACCATATTTAGCTATAAGCTTTTGAAGAGCAATACATTAATGTAATCTTTGAGTACTGGGAGATTTTGATTGTCATCATATCTGTACATCACTTCAACCATTCGCGAGATATTTAGAGATCCAGTCACAAGATTCGGAGCAAAATGCTCTTTTGAAAAGCATTCCTGGTTGAGATCTTGCCAAGTACTGAAAATCTTTTGCTTAACGTGATCTCTTGTGTTCTCAATTGAGTAGTGAGGATATTCACTAATGTAACAATCCACATATGAACCATCAAAGCCACCTTGATTTTCATCCTGAAAGAAATTGAGGAAGTCTTAAAATTTATAAACTAAGGCAATAAAATATGGTAGTATGTGTAAAGTTTTCAAAATGAATAAATCTATCTTAAATGCATTCGTTTATATATATATATATATATATATATATATATATATATATATATATATATATATATATATATATATATATATATATTTTAATCTAACATGTCGATCACAGGAAATATACTTAAAATTATGGTTTGTCTTAGATTTACAAAAGATATAGATAGGGATGGTAATAGACATGTTTATGGGCCAATTTTTTGGCCACTCTATACAAAATTTTGAATTAAAAATGAAAGTTTCAATTTTCTAATTCAAAATTTTATATAAAACGGGCAAAAAATTGACCCGTTGACGCGTCCATTACCATTCCTAGATTTAGAGGAAGTATGGGATTATTAACAATCCATAAAAGGTGGAACTTATGCAATATGAACTTAAAATATATGATTTGATTTAGCAAATTTAATTTCCATACCTTGGCACTTCCTAAATCATCCCAAAGTCGAAGAATTTTCGCTGGGCAAGACATTATAGCGGGGTTGCTCTCTAGGAAATTCACATTTTTCTCAGTAATTCCTTGCCCCAAAAGGAAAAATGCATGCATCAACACTATGTGCACCCCTGAGGTGATCATAGCATTTTTCAAGTACTCATCGGCCCTCGGTATTTGCTTGGATCGGAGCCATTTTGATTCCAACATAAATGCATCACATAATCTTTTCCACTGCTCAATCGAAAAGAGAAAAGGTTATAAACTTATAAACTTATGAAGCTGCCAAAAACGTTTCGACGTATACTATTTAATTCGTTAAGATACTCACCGATTTCGACAAAGAGTTAATAGGGTTCCAATTGTGTTCCTTAGCAACAGTTTAGGCAATCTCATTAGTGATGTTGTACAAGGCAGCATAGCATGCCTGCATGTAAGTAGGAAGTGTTTCTACAGCTGAAAGATCCCATCTGTAGCATGTTAAAAAATATTAGCATTTTTTTCTCGAAAACACTCGCATTAATCAAAAGAATTGAGGAAAAAGTCACATACTTTCTAATTGCGTCGGTGAAAAGACTGAGTTCATCTGGCTTGCCATAAATATCAAAAATATCATCGATGATGTAGATAAGTGAGATAACTTTTGCTATCTCGATTCTACACTTGGAGAATTGTGGATCCGGAAGCAAGGCCATTGACCACAAGTACCATTTAAGCGGCTGATTTCGTGCGAATTTTAATTCTTCTGCCAAACCCGTACTTTTCCACCATCTATCATGAAATGATGCAAAATTAAGTGAATATCATAAACAAAAATGTTGAAGGAGATGACAATAAATTCTCAGAATACTTTCTAACCAATTTACCTTAAGAACTTCTCGTGTTCTTTTTGGTGTAGTGATTGAATTAGATTGAAATCCAACCTCGCTAATTCTTCTAACGCTCCATTGGTCCCGTATTTCCGAGTATCCTCGAGATAATATCGGGCATTATACCTTGATATAGTCATGTGACTTGGATTCTTTAAGGTACGACTCACTTGTCCTCTAACATCAGGAGCCATATGTTCCATACAAGATGCCAGACATTTGCTTGAGAACTCGTTAGCATTGTTGAGCACATTTTCGCCTGTGTTCAAGTATGACGCTTCGTATAGGCTCAGTAGTCCCCGCACATCCGTTCTCAGAGTTGATTTAAATCTCCCCTTCTTGTCGATGAACTTTGTAAGCATATCTATTGCATAAAAAACTAGTCAGAAAACTTGCTATAGAGTTGAAGATATCGAACAAGGATGATTGATGAGACCATTATTTACCAGAGGAGATTGGGTACCCGGCTTGTCTCAACAAACGGAAGGAAAGTGTAGCTTCTAACAAATCATCGGTATTTTGTTTGCCTTCAGTGTGGGAAACATTTTCATACAAAGAATGCAACATGGATTCGATTTCTTCGTTAAAGTGGTAATCAATGCCCAGTTTCTGGAGGTAATCAACTGTGAGCATGGATTCGAATGGGTCATCTACTTGCATCAGAGTGTGCTTCACTTTCATTATATTCTCTTTGTGCTTAATAGATGTATAGTCCTGCAAGTTGACAAGAAATTTATATTCGACTTTTGAGGCATTTCTGAATGGGATAAAAACAAAACAAAATGCAAAGTTTAAAGGATTGCATTTATATATGTTAGAGAAAAAAAAAAAAAAAAATTAGAATACTGCTGCCAAAGGTATGATAAATCATTTTTGTCAAAATATCCGTTACGTACAACACAATAATTACACTAAAGTATAACAACTTAGTCAATGTAAATGGTAGTAAAAAAACAAAAAAATATTCTGCAAATTTTACAGATTTCCTAATGAAACAAATTTGTTACTTGCAAGGCTTATACGAAGAACCTATTTTATGATAGCTAGCGCACCAATCGTCATGGGTATAGTTCAATACAAGTTTTTTTTTTTTTTTTTTTTCCTGTTAACAGAGCTGTTTGTAAGTTCTGTATTTTATTAAGGGTTAAATGCAGAGAAATCCACCTTAAGTTTGAAAGTCTCAGTATAGTTCTTAGATTTCTAACACCATTAGCCCACTGCTATTCTCCCATTGTTTAATTTAATCTGCATATTTTTATCGAATTTCCAAAATACCCTTCTCTCTCTCAACAAGAACTCATCCAAAACATGTCTAGAGGAGAGTAATTTGGACATTTCATTTAAAAAAAGTACAGTTAAAGTTAAAGTGAGAGTGAGAACAGTAAACTATTGACTAACAGTGCTACGAATCGAGAGACTAAATTGATAGTTTTAAACTTAAGAGTAATAATTTACACTATCCTATAGTACATAGAGTCTCATTGTAATTATCCTTTTTTATTAATTAGGTTTTAACGAAACAAACTATAGCATATAGTTCATACATAAAAGTCTCCTATCTCTCTACTGGAGTGGACAATAGCAAACAATACATGCAAATATAACTACTACAGAATAAACCTATAGTTGAATACATTAGCAACAGAACATAGATTCGTGCTTTGGTTTTGCCAAAACATACGAATGGTACGTACACTTGCCTCTGTTGCAGAACAAACAAGTGACCCTAACTGCTGCACTACCGGGATGCTTTGCGGATAGGAGGCTTGAGAACTGTAATTCGTTGCGATTTTCTTCTTGTTGGCCGAGGGAAGCAACGATGTCAGACTTTTTGAGAGAGTTACGGCCATGAGAATGGACATTGTGAGTGAACGGATCACAAGGTTGACGTTGCAAAAGATGGGAGGATGGAGCATGGAGCCCCCTCTATTTATAGGAAGAGAAGATACTTTGCTGGCCACAAAGGCGCGCTACCTACTGATAGCAAAGGGGGGAGAGGAACAGGTGAAAGGTATGAGAAGCGAAATACGTGAAAGGTGCGAAAGGTAGGCTGTTGTTATCGCACAACACAATTGGCAACTCGCGGTAGGACCATCAGCGTGTGGCAGGGATGAGACCCATGTTGTGGATGCGGTCCCCTCGTTGGTGGGAATGAAAAAATGGAACCTGCAACACCTAATAAAAATAAAACTCGCCCTGCATTCCCAGCAATCCATCTGCAATTAGCGTGCGGACTATGCCCCAGATAGGAATAGTAATAGATGCGTACACAAACTAATTTTAATCTATCTTATTTAAAATTTTGAATAAACCAGAACAAAAGTCGACTCATAGATCCGTCCAATCTCATCCATAGTGCCAGATGGTGATGCGGCAGCCGACAGGCCCTATCAGTGAGTCACGCTGCCCCACCATACGTACAAGCTAACACTGTTTCATCCATCGAAATTTGGTTATTCGCGGGTCCCTAAATAAAATCCACCTTAAACTAGATAGAATCTCTGGATCAAAATCCTTGCTTATGTGATGATCTCTTTGATTTTGCTAGAACTACAGTAAGGATTTTCGACCGCATCTAAGGCGGTGTTAGGATGCTAGTTTTAGCACCTGAAGTGGTTGCAATTGCAACCAGTTTTGCTGTAATTGATCATTGTTTGATTATGGCTGCACTTGCAAAAGTTTATAATTACAACTACAAGTAATAATTGCAGTTGTGGAAAAAACACTATTTTCTTCTCTACTTTTAAAATAGTGATTATATTATTAGTAAATATGATAAATTCAAACATCTTGAAAACAAAAAATTAATATTTAAAGAATTTTACAACTCTAGTTAACGCTTGCAAGCTCCAAACCAAACACAGTAACAATTAGCGTGCGGACTATGCCCCAGATAGGAATGGTAATAGACGCGTACACAAGCTAATTTTAATCTGTCTTATTTAAAATTTTGAAGGGGTATTTACAGGTTTATCCCTCAAATCTTTATATATTATGATTTAGTCCTCCAAATCTTCATATTTAGAATTTAGTCCCCCAAATCTCCTAAGTTACTATAATTTAGTCTCCTCATTAACTTCCGTTAACACAGTTTAATTTTTAACCTATATTACCATTTTACCTTTTTTTTATTCATTCTTATTCTCCTCTCTTTTCCTTCTTTCTGTATCCTCTCTTCTCCTTTGCTTCGTTCGGTTTATGTTCATTTTCTTTTCTTTTGCTTCAGTAAAGGCAAGGCTTGTTGTTCATGTTCCTAGCTCTCGCGCTGGGACTCACTTTCTAAGGAGAGCCGGTTTTGCTCGGATGCTCGGAACGAGGGGAACAACTCGCTTCCGCCGAATCAGTGCTCGTTTACTCTCGACTGGCGCTGGCATCGAGCTCGGTACCCGCGCACTCAGGATGGGCACTCGTCTGCTCAGGACGGGTAACGCGCTACTGGCTTGCAGTCGAGATTCAGAGGATCAAGGTCGGTGTGGACGAGGCTTGCAAAAGAGCACAGAAATTTGGCTTCATCTCAACGCCTTCAAATGCAGCGGCTGCTTCTGCAATCGCAAGAGCCGGAGACCTCTCACAGCATCCTTATCGATTGAATGCTATCTTCACCCAAGACAGTGAGCTCGTCGAAATTGAAGAGCACAGGGACAACCTTATCAAAAAAATTTTGGACGAGGACTTGGAACAAACGCGTGTGATCTCAGTGGTGGGGTGCGCTGGCTTGGGAAAGACCACTCTGGTGAGAAGGGTCTTTGAAAATCAAAGGATCGTTGCCGGAGGAGGAAGGTTCGGACACTTGGACTGCCGCGCTTGGATTACGGTGTCATCATCCTTTAATGAAGCAAAAAAAAAAAAAAACATGAACATTAATACGAACCCAACAAAGCAAAGGAGAAGAGAGGAAATGGAGAAGAGATGAGGAAGAAAAGAGGAGAAGAGAGTAGAAAGAGAAATAATGAATAAGGAGGGTAAAATGGTAACATCAGATCAAAAATTAAACTGTGTTAATGGAACTTAGGGAGGGGTACTAAATTGTAATAACTTAGGAGATTTGGGGAACTAAATCCTAAATATGAATATTTGATTACTGAATCTTAATATATTTGAGAGACAAACCAGTAAATACCCCAATTTTGAATAAAGTAGAACAAAAGTCGACTCATAGATCTGTCCAATCTCATCCATAGTGCCAGATGGTGATGCGGCAGCTGACAGGCCCTATTAGTGAGTCACACTGCCCCACCATACGTACATGCTAAAACTGTTTCACGCATCGAAATTTGGTTATTTGCAGGTCCCTAAATAAAATCCACCTTAAACTAGATAGAATATCTAGATCAAAATCCTTACTTATGTGATGATCTCTTTGATTTTGCTAGAACTACAGTAAGGATTTTCGACCCCATCTAGGGGGGTGTTAGGATACTAGATTTAGCATCTGAAGTGGTTGCAATTGCAACCAGTTTTGCTGTTGCAATTGCAACCAGTTTTGCTGTAAGTGTCATTGTTAGATTACGGCTGCACTTGCAAAAGTTTATAATTGCAACTACAAGTAATAATTGCAGTTGTGGAAAAAACACTGTTTTCTTCTCTACTTTTAAAATAGTGATTATATTATTAGTAAATAGGATAAATTCAAACATCTTGAAAACAAAAAATTAATATTTAAAGAATTTTACAACTCTCGTTACGGCTTGCAAGCTCCAAACCAAACACAATAACAGTTAGCGTGCGGACTATGCCCCAGATAGGAATGGTAATAGACGCGTACATAAGCTAATTTTAATCTATCTTATTTAAAATTTTGAAGGGGTATTTACAGGTTTGTCCCTCAAATCTTTATATATTATGATTTAGTCCCCCAAATCTTCATATTTAGAATTTAGTCCTCAAATCTCCTAAGTTACTACAATTTAGTCCCCTCATTAACTTCCGTTAACACAGTTTAATTTTTAACCTGATATTACTATTTACCTCTCTTTATTCATTCTTTCTCTTTCTCCTCTCTTCTCCTTCTTTCTGTTGGGGATCGAATCCCTATCAAGATCGTAAAGATAAAGAAAACAATACAACACAATAAGAATACAAGAATTAACGTGGTTCGGCCGACCAAGTTCGACCTACGTCCACGGGAACAACGAGAGAAATATCCATTATGAGAAAAAAAGGTTACAAGAAGAGATCCAAGTATCTCTCTATCTCTCGCATCTCTCATAATAATAGAATCATATCTCTCAACCAATTGCTCTCCAATTGCTCTACTCTCTCGTATTACATACAAGAGATATATATAGTATTCCTATCCTAATCCCATTAGAATAGCACTATCACCATCTAATTGGTGTTCCAATCCAATTAGAACTCTGGTCTTCTAACCCAAATCCAACTGAGACTCCTTGTGATTCTTGATCACATCTGGATACTCAACGGATGCGAGACACAAACCCAACAATCTCCACCTTGGCTCGTATTCGATGAGCCATGCATCTGGGAGAAACTCCGTTGCTCTCGTCATCCACTTCTCAGATATCCACCGCACGATCACCATGCTCCACCGACCGGGAACAATTTATATAATCATTACTGCCTCTATACTTGAGCACTCAGGATCACTAAACCATGCTCTCCTCCGAGAACTCATGATCACTAAACCATACTCTCTTGAACACTCACGATTACTACACCACGCTTTTCACCAAGCGCTCATAATCGCTACACCGTGCTCCACCTCGGTCAAAACACCTGTACCTCTTGAGTACTCACAATCACTTTTCATGTTGTACATCACAGAAAAGTAATTGTTACACCGTACTCCACCTTGATCCAAAAACTATGACCAACTCTAGAGATAGATGATTATATATTACTACGTGCTTTATCATGTCATAAAGTAACTGTATCCATCAACATGAAGTACCACGCCGTACTTCATCATCGTACGATCAACCAAACATCGACGATCGATTATCTCGGTCAATATCAATCCCTCGATCACCATCGACCCCCTCGATCACCATCGATCACCGCTGGTCTGCACAAAATCTGCTCTAAATAGTGGATTTTGCCCAATCCGCATCCACTATTGCATCCGAAATGCTGAAAAAATATAGAATTCGACTCCTGAATCATCTAAATCGGACATCGATTCTTCGATCCACGCTCCGATCAACCATAACCGTCGATCTGTGCCTCAGAATCCATTTCAGTTATCAGCCATTCCTTTTGGTGCACATTGCTAGAGCCTCCGGTTGTGCCATCACCGGTTGTATCCGGCTATTTTTTCTCTTTTTCTTCTTATTGTATTTTGCCTTGATGCCTCCACCAACCTTTCTTGTTGACTCGTCATCAGATCTACCATCTCGCAATCTCGATTCCGGATCCATAACTCCGGCTCTGATACTATTTGTTGGGGATCGAATCCCTATCGAGATCGTAAAGATAAAGAAAACAATACAACACAAGAAGAACACAAGAATTAACGTGGTTCGGCTGACCAAGTTTGACCTACGTCCACGGGAACAACGAGATAAATATCCATTATGAGAAAAAAGATTACAAGAAGAGATCCAAGTATCTCTCTACCTATCGCATCTCTCATAATAATAGAATCATATCTCTCAACCAATTGCTCTCCAATTGCTCTACTCTCTCGTATCACATACAAGAGATATATATATAGTATTCCTATCCTAATCCCATTAGAATAGCACTATCACCATCTAATTGGTGTTCCAATCCAATTAGAACTCTGGTCTTCTAACCCAAATCCAACTGAGACTCCTTGTGATTCTTAATCACATCTGAATACTCAACGGATGCGAGACACAAACCCAACACCTTCATTCTTCATTTCTCTCTTCTCCTTTGCTTCTTTGGGTTTATGTTCATTTTCTTTTTTTTTTGCTTCATTAAAGGTAAGGCTGGTTGTTCATGTTCCTAGCTCTCGCGCTGGGACTCACTTTCTAAGGAGAGCCGGTTTTGCTCGGAACGAGGGGAACCACTCGCTTCCGCCGAATCAGTGCTCGTTTACTCTCGACTGGCGCTGGCATCGAGCTCGGTACCCGCGCGCTCAGGATGGGCACTCGTCTGCTCAGGACGGGTAACGCGCGCTACTGGCTTGCAGTCGAGATTCAGAGGATCAAGGTCGGTGTGGACGAGGCTTGCAAAAGAGCACAGAAATTTGGCTTCATCTCAACGCCTTCAAATGCAGCGGCTGCTTCTGCAATCGCAAGAGCCGGAGACCTCTCACAGCATCCTTATCGATTGAATGCTATCTTCACCCAAGACAGTGAGCTCGTCGGAATTGAAGAGCACAGGGACAACCTTATCAAAAAAAATTTGGACGAGGACTTGGAACAGACGCGTGTGATCTCAGTGGTGGGGTGCGCTGGCTTGGGAAAGACCACTCTGGCCTGGTGAGAAGGGTCTTTGAAAATCAAAGGATCGTTGCCGGAGGAGGAAGGTTCGGACACTTGGACTGCCGCGCTTGGATTACGGTGTCATCATCCTTTATTGAAGCAAAAAAAAAAAAAAAACATGAACATTAATACGAACCCAACAAAGCAAAGGAGATGAGAGGAAAAGGAGAAGAGACGAGCAAGAAATAAGGAGAAGAGAGGAGAAAGAGAAATAATGAATAAAGAGAGGTAAAATAGTAATATCAGATTAAAAATTAAACTGTGTTAATAAAAGTTAGGAAGGGGTACTAAATTGTAATAACTTAGAAGATTTGGAGAACTAAATCCTAAATATGAAGAATTAGGGGAATAAATCATAATATATAAAAATTTGAGAGACAAACCAGTAAAGACCCCAATTTTGAATAAAGCAGAATAAAAGTCGACTCATAGATCTGTCCAATCTCATCCATAGTGCCAGATGGTGATGCGGCAGCTGACAGGCCCTATTAGTGAGTCACACTGCCCCACCATACGTACATGCTAAAACTGTTTCACGCATCGAAATTTGGTTATTCGCGGGTCCCTAAATAAAATCCGCCTTAAACTAGATAGAATATCTAGATCAAAATCCTTACTTATGTGATGATCTCTTTGATTTTGCTAGAACTACAGTAAGGATTTTCGACCCCATCTAAGGGGGTGTTAGGATGCTACTTTTAGCACCTGAAGTGGTTGCAATTGCAACCAGTTTTTCTGTAAGTGTCATTGCTAGATTACGGCTGCACTTGCAAAAGTTTATAATTACAACTACAAGTAATAGTTGCAGTTGTGGAAAAAACACTGTTTTCTTCTCTACTTTTAAAATAGTGATTATATTATTAGTAAATAGGATAAATTCAAACATCTTGAAAACAAAAAATTAATATTTAAAGAATTTTACAGCTCTAATTACAGCTTACAAGCTCCAAACCAAACACAATAATATAATTAAGTTGCAACAATTTCAATTGCTACAACTATATTTGCAATAACATCAGTAACACCACTTGTAGGTAACCTGTAAGTAACCAAACACTCCCCAAATACAAGATAAATTTCCCCAAAAACACGTCAAAATTGGATTGAAGTTTGTGGGTGTCGAGCATGCTATATTAATTCTTGTGAAGCTCTTAGAATTTTAGAAAGGTATCAGAATTCTTAATAGAAATCCAACAACTAAACATGCGCTAAATATGTGCCCATATTTATATTTATTTCTTTGACGCGAATCAATGATTCGGATATGAGTTGTTAATGGAAGTGAAAAGTGCTCTCATATTTGGTTAAAACGGAACTTAGATGTTCATGGAAATGGCTATCGATCCGATCCGAAGAATAATTTTATAATTATAAGTATTTATGAATAAAATTTTGTGAGCATGTGGTGTTATTAATATGTTATTTTTTTAATTTGTACACTTGATGCAGTCCAAGTATATTATCAATATATATGAGTCTCACTTAAGTCCTATCAATCAGGTACTTTAAAATTACAGTCAATTTGCGAATCAACAGATACACCAGCTTTCTATATATTTCGTATAAGAACATAATCCCCAGATTTAATTTAAATAATAGAGATTTTTGTTAAAATCTGAATTTAGATATGAATCAAGCAAAAAAGAAAGAGGAAAACTCTCTTCGCACCCACATTTAGCTGGATGCAAAAATCTTTACTAATCCCAAAAAAATATTTGAATTCGAATCCAAGTATGATGGAGATAAAATCAAATCCTTTTGCACCCATAATTTTAACCATACTTTGGAACTGGGTAAATTTCTATATATGTCCGACTTGGCATGCTGTTCCAATTTTTTTTAAAATTTTTTAAAGAAAGTACTGTATCTATAACTAATAGTTTACTTGACTTTGGTTTGCTTTACTGATAAATTGAAGTCTCAGTTTGAAGACGGATATAGGGTTTTATATTAAAAAGAAATTACATTACCTCTACCATTAGGGAAACCAATACATATTATAACTTTGTAATACATTTCGGTCTTGTTTTGCAAGGATGAAGATCACATAAAAATCAAGATCAATATAAAAAGAAAAAAAAAAAAAACAATAAATAGAAAGATAAAAAACAATAAAAAATTTAAAAAACTGCTAAATATTCAAAAAAAAAAAATTATAATAACAGACATGAAAAATTTTCATTTAAAAATAGTATTATTTTCTATAAAATTGATCTTTGTAATATTATAACTAAAAAAACTAATGCATCATATATAATAATATAAGTACGTCCCAATTAGGCTAGACTTACATTAACCAATATATTTTCAATCATTTGCAACTATTTCGTTACGATAATAGAATTAAAAGAAATGCAATTTTTTTGTTTAGTCTGTATTTGAATCTTGAATTTCTTCTTCGATATATTTTAGGACTTGTCTGTTCTTTTCAGCCGCCCACCATTTATGAAGGCACATCACTACTTCTACTATAGTCAGATTCATAGAGGTTTTATGGTTGTCAATTAATCATCATTCGGTGCTAAGTATACTATCTAAAATTACAATACATATGTTAATCGTTAGTGTTTGCGAGTTATGATACAGAATATACCGTCTATCCATATGTTTTTTACCATGACAATGTATCAAAATAAACCTTACTATCCGCATAACATAATAAAGGAGCAGATTTGGAACAATCATCTAATTTAGCCTGGAAATGTTGTGTTATTCTTTCATTCATCAATCTTATTTGGAACAGAACTACAGATGCATGTTCTGAAAAGGTCTCAGCATATTTGAGACTACAGCCTCAGACTTCAATATTGAATTGCACATGCTGCTAGGCATCCAGACCCTAGGACTATCACAGTCACCAAACACACGACTAAGGATACTCATCAAACCTCAGGGTCGTTGCATTCTCTAGGCATACCATTCAGGTACTCAATATTAGATAACATCAGTACAAGGCCGCAGTGACAGCATAAGATCCCTGCAGTTGGACTCTTATTTCGGTTGCACAACCTCTATGTCCCTATCCTCCGGAAATACATATACAGTTTCATAGTTCACTTCCTCCAATATCCATGTTATAATATTTTTTTTAGCATGCATACATATCTTGTATTACTAGTGTTCAGATATCTGATATAGAAAAAAAATCATGTATAGATGGTCAAACGATATGGCATGTATATACATTGATAGATATGGACAGGAGGTAACAAGTATAACTAAAAGCTTGTAAACGTGTATGCATGTATAAGAGGGCATGGCCGGGTCATGGCTGGGCATGACTAGTAATGCGGTTTTTGACTATGTAGGAATAATGACTTCCAAGCCATAATTTACAACGAATAATGAGTGAATCAGGAGGATTTCCAACTAGTTAAGAATCAGCTCAATCCGAATTTGAATATGAAAGAAACATTAAGGGAATTTCTAGAGAGGCACACCATTTTTCTAGTGAGCTCACTTTTTCTAGTGAACACACTCTCTTTTTTTAAAAAAGAGAGTTTTTCCTGGTGAACACATCAATGATTCCTAAAACACCCACCCCAATTTTCTCTCTCCCACGTTCTTAAAAACCGATCGATCCATCTCTTCCTCCCTCTCCCAAGCCGTCTCTCCCACCACCGCCCGGTTGGACCCACCACCACCCCACTCCCCCGGTCGTCGCCGTCGCCGTCGCCGTCGCCGTCGCCGCTCGCATCCCGGCCGCCGCCCTCTCCTCCCTTTTTTTCAAGCCCTGATTCCCTCCAAAACCCCAATCTTTCCCCTTCTCCAGCATTTTCCTCGCCGCCGTCGCGGGGAAACTGTCGGAGAAGGAGAAAGATATTGAGATTAAGATCTTCATCTGTACTCTTACTCTAATGGAATCCTTGATCGGCAAGCTGGTCGCGTCTCCAAGCATAGTCGCATCCTCTATACTTACAACGGCCGTGATCGCGACCTCAAAATCCTATCCTCTCTCTGCGCCAAGCGGGCCCCACCCTTCCACTCCCACTACTTCCACACTGCCGGCGGCCGCACCTTCGGCTTCCTCATCGACGGCTCCCTCGTCTCCTTCACCATCGTCGATCACTACCCCTCTGCCTCTTCCTCCTCCTCCAACAAGCGCAAGCTCCTCCACCTCCTCCACCAGATCAAGAACGGCTACAAGAAGAGCACTAATAACTTCGGCGACGACCTTGTCCCCATCATCAAACGCTTGATCTGCTCCCTAAAGAGCATGAACCAAGACAACTTGAACGTTTACAAATTGAGCTTGAGCTCAACAAAGTCGCCGCTTTTCCATGGTGGTAGTAGTAGTAGTAATGGGGTCGAGTGGAAGAATTCGGTGGTGAAGATTGACTTGGCAGGGGCCGAGAGCGACGGTGGAAGCAGCATGGATACGAATGCAAAGAGTTTAGTTTGAGCATGAGCTTGAGCTTTCCGAACAGGAATCGCCAGATTGGGACGAAATTGTGGTGGAGGCATGTGAAGATTGTGGTGATCGCGCATGTGTTCTTGTGTTCGGTTTTGTTTGGAATTTGGCTCGCAGTTTACAGAGGCTTTCGGTGTGTTTCGTAGCACTGATATAGTTAAAGAGACTTGAAGGATCGAATGTTTTTCTTTGTAAATATTTTGGAGTACAAAGTTTATATACATATATCTTATCTTTCTTCGTGTTTATTTGGATGATTGTACTATGTGTTACAACTTAAATTTTGTAGGCATTTTCACCTTTGATCAATGGCATTTGAATCGTTTTGCTTTCATTAATTGCATTCATTAATTGTTGTTGTTACAACTTAAATTAATTGCTTTTAATAATTGCTTTCATTAATTGCATTCATTTGAATCATTGTACTATGTGTTACAACTTAAATTTTTGCTTTCATTAATTGCATTCATTAAATTTTGTGGGCATTTTCATGTTTAATCCTCATATCCGGGCTTATAGTCCCGGATCATATACTATTGATCCGGGTACGTAAGCCCGATCAGTTGTATATTATCCGGGACTATAAACCTAGATTATTTATCTAGATTTACATAACCGGATCAGCTGATTCGGATTTATAGAACCGGATAGGATATAGCTTATCTGGTTATGCAATCCCGGATTAGTTTTCGTTGATCTCGTAGACCCACCAATGAAAAAAATTTGATCTTTTTTTAGGGTTTAATGATGAAAATAATGATTTAAGCCAAATATATGTTTTAATTTATGCTATTCTTTAATGAAAGGGAGTAAGTTTTCAAGAGGAATTGGGTTTGGGTTTCGGGATCGGATTTTTCCCCCTTTTCTCCGCATTCGCACGGGAAAAGACGATGCAGCTGGGAGGGTGAAGGAGGTGTATTTTTGTCCTTAAACTTGGATGACTAAGTAGTAAATAAATAGAAAGTTTTAAGTGGGCTCACTAGGAAAAATGGTGTGCCCCTCTAAAATTCCCCACGTTAATACTATTACTGAGGTCACTAGAGTGTTTCATCAATAATAACAAGGTTCAGGTTTCTAGACCAAGTTTGATGCTAATACAACTTAAATAAGAAAAATCAATTTAGGAAAAAAGTTATAAGATTGAAACAACTCTCCAAGTAATCAAGAATTACCTCGATCCAATCTCGGACGCGAGAGATAGATCATCGGTTGAAATCTATTGAACCAGACAGAATCTGTACTAATTACGTGCATAACTTGTGATACATGTAAGTTAAAACTTATAAAACTAAGCTTAGGTGCATTGAGGTGCCAAACTTGTTGGAATCTATAGTTGTTACATATATGCTTGCATATGCATGCATGTGCTTCAAATTACATAAAAACGTAAAATAAACCTGGAATTCAAAATAAGATACATGAATTGTTTATACCATAAAACCTTGCGCTTCATGCAAGATTCAACTTTTATTGATTAGCATATTATAGGTGTATACCCGAAAAATTGAATCTTCCTTTATATTGCCAATTTGATTTTGAATTACAGCAATAAAAAAAATTATAAAATAAATTCAAGATTACAAGAATGAGGATCAATTGATTTCGATTCCCCTTTATTTTTGTGGGTTCTGGCAGCGGTGGAGTCTTGATTCTGCACTCCGTTGACGATCCGATCTCTTTGGATTATAAAACTCCTCTCTGGATTTTTGGACTCCGGCATTTGAAAAATTGTCTCGCCAAAGAATTCTCTCTCCAAAAGAATCTCCTCCTTTCCTGAACTCCGTTCCCAACTTTATAGATTGAGGAGCGTTTCTAATCCGGCTCAAATTCTTCCCTCGAATCCAATTAAATCCCTAAAAATCCGGATCACCATGCAAAACGGAACGGAAGCGGAAAACAACCCGCGAGTTGGCACCTGCGGGATTCCTCCCGCGGGTGCGCACCCGCGGAAGCCCTCCCGCGGGTGCCCACCCGCGGGATTGGATTTCTCCCGCTGGTGCCGACCCGCGGGAGAAACTCCCGTGGGTGGCTAGCATCCGCGGGAGGAATTCCAGCGGGTGCTAGCCACCCGAGGGAATTTCTCCCGCGGGTACGCCCCGCAATTTTTTTTTTGTGTCTACATAAACCCTTCCAAAGTTTTTGAAGTTCTGTATTGAGTCGTACTAAATTTCGAAATACTTTGGATTCTTTAATTTTGGCTATCAGACGTTTTAAAGGATTTGGTAGACAGAGATAACTGTTAACATATTCAATTATTTAATAACAAGCAGAGATATGATTTTAACGTGCTCATTAGATAACAAGTAGAGGTATGATGTTAACGTACTCATTGGATGACAAGTAGAGGTATGATGTTAACATTCTTATTTTAGGTCAAGCAGAGGTATCATGTTAACGTGCTCATTAGAATCCTAACCGTTCAATGACATCTAGTATGACGGATCAGGGAAAGACAGGGGTGACATTAAACGTGTCTTGGAGCTCAACCTATTTAGAGGATCTGGTCGTGATGGGAACAAGCTGACTAAATAGAGGTGACAGTTAACGTATTTAGCCTTGGAATCGGACTATTAGAGGTAACTGTTAACTTGATAGGGAGATGATTTTCGTCAGAGGTAATTTTTAATTTAACGATATCAAAAACAAATTTATCAGAAGCTGTAATATTGGACTTGATGAAGTGTGAGTTTTCTTTTCTGTCAGAGGTGAAACCTTAACATGACAGGAGATTTAATCGGATTTTATCTCATTTGATTTTGAATTATGATGTCAGAGATATGATTTTAACTTAACAAAAATTTTGAAGTGTCACTTGCTCTGTTGGAGAAAAATGACGAGAAAAGTTTTGTTGTCAGAGGTAAAATCTTAACGTGACAAGAGATTTATCTGATTAGGTTTTTAGCAAACCCTCAGCTATCAACGGATTTGATTAGCCTTCACCAACTACCGTTTGAGTCGAGCTAGCCATGCTATTACTCTCAGCATGGTGAGTTGTCGAGGATTTTGTTTGGGTTTAAATTCCAAACCTTTCCTCTTCCCTTTGCCTTAGCGGCATTGGGCAACAATGTATCTTTATATTCGAATAAGGATACTGTTGTGACAGATTTATCATGGAATTTTTAGCAAACTCCCAGCTATTAACGGATTTGATTAGCCTTTACCAACTACCGTTTGAGTTGGGCTAACCATACTATTTCGCTCAGCATGGTGAGTTGTCGAGAGTTTCGTTTGAGCTTAAATACCAAACTTTTTCTCTTCCCTTTGCTTTAGCGGCGTTGGGCAACAATGTATCCTTATATTCAAGGATACAGTTGTGACAGATTTGTCATGAGATTTTTAGCAAACCCCCAGCTATCAACGGATTTGATTAGCCTTTACCAACTACCGTTTGAGTTGGGCTAGCCATACTCTTCCCCTCAGCATGGAGAGTTGTCGAGAATTTTGTTTGGGCTTAAATGCCAAACTTTTCCTCTTCCCTTTGCCTTAGCGGCATTGGGCAATTCATACTTTTACCCCCAGTATGATGGGGTTGGCGAGAAATTTATTCTCTTCCCGTAGCCTTATCGGCGTTGGGTAATTCATAATTTTTACCCCCAGTATGATGGGGTTGGCAAGAAATTTATTCTCTTCCCGTAACCTTGTCGGCGTTGGGTAATTCATACTTCTTACCCCCAGCATGATGGGGTTGGTGAGAAATTTATTTTCTTCCCGTAACCTTGTCGGCGTTGAGTAATTCATATTTTTTACCCCCAGTATGATGGGGTTGGCGAGAAATTTATTCTCTTCCCTTTGCCTTGACAGCATTGGGTGATTCATACTTTTTACCCCCAGCATGGTGGGGTTGGCGAGAAACTGGTTCTCTTCCCTTTGCCTTGACGGCATTGGGTGATTCACACTTTTTACCCCCAACATGGTGGGGTTGGCGAAAAATTTATTCTCTTCCCTTTAGCTTGACGGCATTGGGTGATTCATGCTTTTTTACCCCCAGCATGGTAGGGTTGGCGGGAAATTTGTTCTTTTCCCGTTGCCTTCATCTAGATCTCGAAATCTGATCTGCAGGGAGAAAGAGAGATATTTTATTTTTATTTACCTTGTTAATAGATAAACAAAGGAATTTTATCTTTTTCATTTTCTCATCATTTTTTTTTTTGGACTCCTTGCGCAGGGGGCTGCGGGCAGTGCATTTGCGGGTGCAACCTCTTTCTCTCTTTTTTTAATTTTTTTTTTGAATTTTTATTTATATTATGTTTATTTATTTATTTATTTTATTTATTTTATTTTTTTATTTATTACATATGTACATATATTTGTTTTTATTTTTTTATTATTATTTTTATCTTATTTATATTTTTATTATTTTATTATCATTTTTATTATTATTTATTATTATTATTTTCTAATATTTTTGTTTTTTTTATTTTTATTATTATTTTTTTTTTCAACCCGTGGTAGCACTTGCGGGTTGCATCCCGCAGGATTATCGCGTGAGTATACCTCTTGCGGGTTGCATCCCACGGGTATACCTCTTGCGGGTTACATCCTGTGGTTGAATCCTACGAATCGCACGGCCCTTTTTTTTTTTTTTTTTTTGGTTGGTCTCCGGAAGGCTCTGTACATTGCTGCCGCCGATGGCAGGGTCAGTGTATTATGGCATGGCCACTGAAAGCATAGAGAATATTGGCGGCATTAGTGAAGCCGAGTGAGTCACGCCTTCAACCATGTAATGGCGGAACAATGGGATGAACACCCCATTGTTGCGCAACATGCTCTAAATGTGTAAGCCCAGGTTCTCTTGTCCAGCCAATTATTGATGTAGTATATGTTGCTGGTACAACATATCTGAAGAGGAAGGTAAGACTGAAGGCGAGGCCTATGGCTTTTCAGTAAGGTCTTTGCTTTCGTAAGCTCAAGAAAACTAGGACCCAAATATGCAAAGAGTTCTTTCATCTTCTTCTTCTTCTTTGGGACAATAATTTGATTAACATGGATGCTGTTAATCACAGATGCAGTAGGGCTGGTTGAAACACTATGATTAGTATGGCTGGCAATGAACAGAGACTAAGAAGTGTTTTGTGGTGAAACAGTCATGCTTGGTTCCAGCCCACAAGTACACTTTTTTTTTTTTGTAGATTACAACTCTAAGGCCTCTACTTTCATAGGCTCAAGAGCGTGGAGATCAGACCATTAATGTCAATTCTGTAGCTTTGGCTTCTTTTTAAGCATGAATCTTGGGAATGGCCAGGAGCTCCTCTCTAACAGCCTCCATATCAGCTTCACGTGTGCGAGGCTCCTCAACCAGAAGTCGATTGTCTGATGGCAATCTTCGAACCTCATCGCACCTGGTAACTAATCCCTCCTCTATGGCTGAAAGTGGAGGCCGGTTAGGTACAGAGAAACTGGTCACCGTCATCGCCCCGAGGATGAGATCTTGAGCTTCGATCACCATCGCGTGGAGATGTCAGGGGGCGATGTTGCATTGGAGCATATGATCGAACATGTGGCAGGCGCTGCTGGGGCCTCCTTAGAGGCGTCTTCTGGGCACTGCAACTAGCACCTGCACCGCCCTTCATCTCGGCATCGATGAGCTTCAGCCAGGACTTGTCCCCTCGTGACCAGCCAGTTCTCCTCCTCTTCTTTCTCTTGCTCTTTGACTTTTCTCCTTCGGCACAGCCGCTGTGGATGTCGGCGGATGAAATCAAGGTTTTCAGTCAGAAAGAGAGAAGGGTCGGCGGTTTCAAAAATGGGAGAAGCAGCAACGGGAGAGGATAGGCGAGGGGCATTACGGTATTCTTCATGGCATTGGTGTCGCTGCCTTCTAAATTCTCTAAACAAGAGAAAAGGCACAGGCTTTTTTCTTCTATCAATCGATGCCGAAAAGTCTACACCTTCAACCAAAAAGTTTCCAACTTAGGGCCACCATTTTTTTTTTTGTTCTG
Organism: Dracaena cambodiana; assembly: GCA_036321105.1. Taxonomy (NCBI): domain Eukaryota; kingdom Viridiplantae; phylum Streptophyta; class Magnoliopsida; order Asparagales; family Asparagaceae; genus Dracaena; species Dracaena cambodiana. The sequence goes on along the minus strand of JAYEPQ010000007.1, from coordinate 9,066,218 downwards.
TTATCAACCCGCGGAATCTCCCGCGGGTGCTCACCCGACCTTTTTTTTTTTTTTTTTTTAAGGGTTCAGCGGGCTGCGGGTGCTTCCCCGCGCAGGCGTGGGTGGGCCCTGCGCGGGTGAGCTTTGAGCCCAAATTTTTTTTTTGTTTTTTTGTTTTTTTTTTTTTGTTTTTTTTTTTTTTTGAGTTTAGCACGCTGCGGGTGGCCCCGCGTGCAAGCGCGGTGGGCCCCTCGCGTAGGTGAGCTCCGTGTCCAATTTTTTTTTCTTAAGATAAGGTCTTTTCAATTTATTATTTTATTTATTATTATTTTATTATTATTATTATTACTCATTTATTATTATTATTATTATTATTATTATTATTATTATTTTGTCTTATGGATTCGGTATCCCGAGGGTTGCATCCCGCGTTGCATCTGTGGGTTGCGTCTCTGCGGGTCCCGCGGGTTGCGTCCCTCGATTCCATCGGGTTGCATCCCACGATTCCATCTATGGGTTGCATCCCGCGATTCCATCTGCGGGTTGCATCCCGGGGGTTGTATCCAGTTTTGTCAATTTTTTTTTGTGGGCGATAACGCCTCAAATTTTTTTTTTTTGAACACGATGACGTCTTGTCATTTTTTTTTATGGGCGATGACGCCTCATAATTTTTTTTTGATAGACGATGACGTCTTGTCATTTTTTATGGGCAATGACGCCTCATAATTTTTTTTTTGACAGACGATGACGTCTTGTCAATTTTTTTTTTTATGAGCGATGACGCCTCATAATTTTTTTTTTGACAGACGATGACGTCTTGTCATTTTTTTTATGGGCGATGACACCTCATAATTTTTTTTTTGACAGACGATAATATCTTGTCAATTTTTTTTTATGAGCGATGACGTCTCATAATTTTTTTTTTGACAGACGATGACGTCTTGTCATTTTTTTATGGGCGATTACGCCTCATAATTTTTTTTTTGACAGACGATGACGTCTTGTCAATTTTTTTTTCTAGGCGACAACGCCTCATAATTTTTTTTTGACAGACGATGATGTCTTGTCAAATTTGGTGGGCGATGACGCCTCACATTTATTTATCGTTACTCGGCGATGACGCCTAGGCTCTGAATAAAAAAATTTAAAGATTGAATTGCGCCGCCCAAACTCCCACTGTGGTCGCCAATTCTTGTATGCCCGAAAATTTGAATCTTCCTTTATATTGCCAATTTGATTTTGAATTACAGCAATAAAAGAAAAATTACAAAATAAATTCAAGATTATAAGAATGGGGATCAATTGATTTCGATTCCCCTTTATTTTTGTGGGTTCTGGCAGCGGCGGAGTCTTGATTCTGCACTCTGTTGACCATCCGATCTCTCTGGATTGAGGAACTTCTCTCTGGATTTTTGGACTCTGGCCTCTAAAAAATTATCTCGCCAAAGAATTCCCTCTCCAAAAGAATCTCCTCCTTTCCTGAACTCCGTTTCCAACTTTATAGATTGATGAGCGCTTCTAATCCGGTTCAAATTCTTCTCTCGAATCCGATTAAATCTCCAAAAATTCGGATCATCATGCAAAACGGAACGGAAGCGGAAAACAACCCACGGGTTGGCATCTGCGGGATTCCTTCCGCGGGTGCCCACCCGCAGAAGTCTTCCCGCGGGTGCCCACCCTCGGGATTTTCCCGCGGGTGCCCACCCTCGGGATTTTCCCGCGCAACTCCCGCGGGTGGGCACCCGCGGAAGCAACTCCCGCGGGTGGTGAAATCCCGCGGGTGGCCAGCACCCGCGGGATTCCTCCCGCGGGTGCCCACCCACGGGTTCCTCCCACGGGTGGGCACCCGCGGGAGAAACTCCCTCGGGTGGAATTCCCGCGGGTGCTTGCCACCCACGGGAATTTCTCCCGTGGGTAGGCCCCGCAATTTTTTTTTTTTGTGTCTACAATAGGTATTGTAAAACTCCCTATTCAGAATAGATAGCAGAACGTTAGTAATATATTCTCGTAGGAATATGCTAAGTCTCTAGTATAATACCAATAGTTAAAATAGTTTATAATTAACTATATATTTCTCTAATAAAAAAATCTAATTACAGTTAGTTTATGAGTTCATGAAAATCATTATAAAATATACTAATTCTTACAGCATGTACGATATGGGACTATTGAGGTAGGGATATTACATTCTCCCCTTCAGGACCTGACGTCCTCGTTTGAAGGGCACATAGTACATTAACACTACACAGTCAATTTAGAATTATAGATGTGGCCCTCATAGATTGTAGAGATAACTCCACTATAGTTGTGTGGTAGTTTATTCTATGTAAAACTTAGCTCAATGTGCCACTTAGTTCTATATAATTCGTAGCCGGTGTCTGCCTTCAAAACCACGTTTTTATAATGTTCCCTTCTAGAATTTGGGTAGTGGAGTAGGGGAATATATTATCTTAGAAATATCCTAAACCTCCGGTACAATAAAAATTAATAAATAAAATGGTTAACAATTAACTACGGATTGCTCACTCAAAAAAACTAGTGACAAGAACCATTATAAAGTACATCTATTCTTGTATCATATCTGATATAAGACTATTCGAGTTAGAGATATTACTGATGTGGTTTCTGGTTATTTCTACATAAAGAAATCATAATCAAATCATAAAATGTGAATTTTCTTACTTTCATTCTAAGGTTTGATGAAAACAATCTTGTAATATATTGATTGATCACTCCAATGACATCTAAACTATAACCAAACGTCTTGAATGGGCTTCTAAGGTTGGCCAAAGTAGCTAGAGTGAATTTGGGGTTTGAAACTAAAATTGATTTTTGATTTGGAGTTAACGAGCTCAAGTTATAAGCTTGGAGATTTTATGAGATTTTTCTGGAAATTATTAGGCTGATTTTTAAATTTTTTTTTTTTTAAATTTTGATGGTGGTTTTTTAGCTAAATTCTGATGGGTTGCAAAGATTGGACAAGGATAGAATGGAGATGGAGGACGTAGATGTTTTAGTTTTGTTTAGACTGAAAGAACATTGGAATAATAGATGAATGCATAAAATAACCAAGCATGAAGGCTATTATCTCCCCATATTTGCACTACTGTCGTTCTTCAAATCATCTCCCCTTTGTCAAAATGGTTGGTATGATTAATTTTGCTAAAAAGAAAAAAACTTTGGATTTAAGTTTTAGATCAAATATATATTTGAATGCGGCATCAGTGCAAAGTAAACCAATCTGCAAACATCTCAAAACAATACATAAAAATCATAAAAATGGAGAGAGCAATCCCTTTTATGTGAAATTTTTCAGTTTAAGTTCGAAATGTAAAATATTATCTATTTCCTAGCATTAGCCAATACTAGTATCCGACATTCCGGACAGATACGAACGATGTCAAATATACTGATCGAATACAATCGAAGTCCCTAATGGAATTTTTCTTGAAAATTAATCTAAGAATGCATGTACAGAAAAAGAACATGACAAGAAATTTGAAAGATATATTATTTTATAACAAGAGTATATACATTTTAACAAGAGTATATACACTTTCATAATTTGGAACAAATTGTTTTGTCAACAACACAGGTAGGTTATATAAGTATGGGAGTTGGACTATATCCCAATCATATGATTCATGTGGCATGCATTATACACACACACATAAACTTTTGAGAAGCAATACATTAATGAAATCTTTGAGTATTTGATTGTCATCATATCTGCATATCACTTCAACCATCCGCAAAATATTTAGAGATGCAGTCACAAGATTCGGAACAAATTGGTCCTTTAAAAAGCATTCCTTGTTGAGATCTTGTTAAGTATTGAAAATATTTTGCATAACGTGATCTCTTGCATTCTTAATTGAGTAGTAAGGATATTAATTCACATAGAAATTTAGGTATGATTGATCAAAACCATCTTGATTTTCATCCTAAAATGTGTTAAGGAAGTTGTAAGATTTATAACTAAGCCAATAACATATAGTATTATGCACAGGGTTGCAAGATGAATAAATCTATCGATGGTTCTCATTAGCTTGCACCATATTTGGCTATAAGCTTTTGAAGAGCAATACATTAATGTAATCTTTGAGTACTGGGAGATTTTGATTGTCATCTTATATGTACGTCACTTAGACCATTCGTGAGATATTTAGAGATCCAGTCACAAGATTCGGAGCAAAATTGTCTTTTGAAAAGCATTCCTTGTTGAGATCTTGCCAAGTACTGAAAATCTTTTGCTTAACGTGATCTCTTGCATTCTCAATTGAGTAGTGAGGATATTCATTAACGTAACAATCCACATATGAACCATCAAAGCCATCTTGATTTTCATCCTGAAAGAAATTGAGGAAGTTGTTATTGGATAAATTTGCTAATTTTTCAGATTAATATGGGCAGACTTATTACTGTTATTAGTTAACAGAATTATTATGTACAGAATTACTATGTTATTATACACATAATTAATTCTGTTATTATGCACAGATTTCAGTGTTATATTTCAATCAGAAATAAAGTTGGAGAAGAAGAATTACGAATTATTATGTATAATAACAGTCTTTATCTTTCCAGATTTGAATTAGTAGAATATTCCTATTACTGTTTACAGAAAACTATTAAACTGTTCTTCTTTAACTAGTTTACTATTCTAAACAGAATAAAAAATTACTGGATTAAGAAAAACCTGTATTCAGAAGGATGAACGTATGCAGAATTGATGAAGACATGATCGAGGCTAGTGTTGAAAACTATCTCCTTAAAACCGATTCGCCCTCCACCCGCTTGCTTCTGAATTGCAATGGGCGTTGGTCTCCCAGGATACAACGACCGGAAGCCGCAATCCTGTTGCTCGCGACTGGAAGCAGAAACTCTCTGTCAAAAGACCAAATTAAGTGCTAAGTGCGCCACTAAGACGCCCAATGCGCCCTAAACACCCATTCGCCCTCGCACACGCATCTGCGGGTGTGGGCGGTGCGTAGCACCATCCGTGATGTTCAAGCTTTCACCTCTTCTTACATGAGCAATGCCATGGAACAAACAATCCTATATAAACCCACATCCTAACAAACCTCTAGCCAATGTGGGACTATTTTTCTTCTTTCCTTTTTGTTTTCATTGCTATGTACTCCGCTTTGAAATCATTTTCCATTCACCTAATTTATTTATTTTTGAACTAGTGAATTGGCTCAAAGATTCAAGTTCAAATATATATGAATTCAACAGTTGTAAAATTTATAAACTAAGCCAATAAAATATGGTATTATCCGTAAAGTTTGCAAGATGAATAAATCTATCTTAAACGCGTACATTTTCATTTATTTTTAGTCTAACATGTTGATCACAGGAAATGTACATAAAATTTTATGATTTGTCATAGATTTAAAAAAGATATAGAGAAAGTATGGGATTATTAACAATCCATAAAAGGAGGAACTTATGCAATATAAACTTAAAATATATGCTTTGATTTAACAAATTTAGTTTCTATACCTTGGCTCTTCCATAAAAGGAGGAAATTATTCTTTTCCTTACCTCTTTCACTTATAAAAAGATGGCTCATTGTACAAGTCACAACAAGAAAATATACAGAAATTTTTTTATTCCGCTTTCGCTTTATTTTCTTTTACAGTTCTTATTAGCTTACACCATATTTAGCTATAAGCTTTTGAAGAGCAATACATTAATGTAATCTTTGAGTACTGGCAGATTTTGATTGTCATCATATCTGTACATCACTTCAACCATTCGCGAGATATTTAGAGATCCAGTCACAAGATTCGGAGCAAAATGCTCTTTTGAAAAGCATTCCTGGTTGAGATCTTGCCACGTACTGAAAATCTTTTGCTTAACGTGATCTCTTGTGTTCTCAATTGAGTAGTGAGGATATTCACTAATGTAACAATCCACATATGAACCATCAAAGCCACCTTGATTTTCATCCTGAAAGAAATTGAGGAAGTCGTAAAATTTATAAACTAAGGCAATAAAATATGGTAGTATGTGTAAAGTTTTCAAAATGAATAAATCTATCTTAAATGCATTCGTTTATATATATATATATATATATATATATATATATATATATATATATATATATATATATATATATATATATATATATATATATATATATATATATATATATATATATATATATATATATATATATATATATATATATATATATATATATATATATATATATATATATATATATTTATATATATATATTTTAATCTAACATGTCGATCACAGGAAATATACTTAAAATTATGGTTTGTCTTAGATTTACAAAAGATATAGATAGGGATGGTAATAGATATGTTTACGGGCCAATTTTTTGGCCACTCTATACAAAATTTTGAATTAAAAATGAAAGTTTCAATTTTCTAATTCAAAATTTTATACAAAACGGGCAAAAAATTGGCCCGTTGACGCGTCCATTACCATTCCTAGATTTAGAGGAAGTGTGGGATTATTAACAATCCATAAAAGGTGGAACTTATGCAATATGAACTTAAAATATATGATTTGATTTAGCAAATTTAATTTCCATACCTTGGCACTTCCTAAATCATCCCAAAGTCGAAGAATTTTCGCTGGGCAAGACATTATAGCGGGGTTGCTCTCTAGGAAATTCACATTTTTCTCAGTAATTCCTTGCCCCAAAAGGAAAAATGCATGCATCAACACTATGTGCACCCCTGAGGTGATCATAGCATTTTTCAAGTACTCATCGGCCCTCGGTATTTGCTTGGATCGGAGCCATTTTGATTCCAACATAAATGCATCACATAATCTTTTCCACTGATCAATCGAAAAGAGAAAAGGTTATAAACTTATAAACTTATGAAGCTGCCAAAAACGTTTCGACGTATACTATTTAATTCGTTAAGATACTCACTGATTTCGACAAAGAGTTAATAGGGTTCCAACTGTGTTCCTTAGCAACAGTTTGGGCAATCTCATTAGTGATGTTGTACAAGGCAGCATAGCATGCCTGCATGTAAGTAGGAAGTGTTTCTACAGCTGAAAGATCCCATCTGTAGCATGTTAAAAAATATTAGCATTTTTTTCTCGAAAACACTCTCATTAATCAAAAGAATTGAGGAAAAAGTCACATACTTTCTAATTGCGTCAGTGAAAAGACTGAGTTCATCTGGCTTGCCATAAATATCAAAAATATCATCGATGATGTAGATAAGTGAGATAACTTTTGCTATCTCGATTCTACACTTAGAGAATTGTGGATCTGGAAGCAAGGCCATGGACCACAAGTACCATTTAAGCGGCTGATTTCGTGCGAATTTTAATTCTTTTGCCAAACCCGTACTTTTCCACCATCTATCATGAAATGATGCAAAATAAGTGAATATCATAAACAAAAATGTTGAAGGAGATGACAATAAATTCTCAGAATACTTTCTAACCAATTTACCTTAAGAACTCCTCATGTTCTTTTTGGTGTAGTGACTGAACCAGATTGAAATCCAACCTCGCTAATTCTTCTAACGCTCCATTGGTCCCGTGTTTCCGAGTATCCTCGAGATAATATCGGGCATTATACCTTGATATAGTCATGTGACTTGGATTCTTGAAGGTACGACTCACTTGTCCTCTAACATCAGGAGCCATATGTTCCATACAAGATGCCAGACATTTGCTTGAGAACTCGTTAGCATTGTTGAGCACATTTTCGCCTGTGTTCAAGTATGACGCTTCGTATAGGCTCAGTAGTCCCCGCACATCCGTTCTCAGAGTTGATTTAAATCTCCCCTTCTTGTCGATGAACTTTGTAAGCATATCTATTGCATAAAAAATTAGTCAGAAAACTTGCTATAGAGTTGAAGATATCGAACAAGGATGATTGATGAGACCATTATTTACCAGAGGAGATTGGGTACCCGGCTTGTCTCAACAAACGGAAGGAAAGTGTAGCTTCTAACAAATCATCGGTATTTTGTTTGCCTTCAGTGTGGGAAACATTTTCATACAAAGAATGCAACATGGATTCGATTTCTTCGTTAAAGTGGTAATCAATGCCCAGTTTCTGGAGGTAATCAACTGTGAGCATGGAATCGAATGGGTCATCTACTTGCATCAGAGTGTGCTTCACTTTCATTATATTCTCTTTGTGCTTAATAGCTGTATAGTCCTGCAAGTTGACAAGAAATTTATATTCGACTTTTGAGGCATTTCTGAATGGGATAAAAACAAAACAAAACAAAATGCAAAGTTTAAAGGATCACATTTATATATGTTAGAGAAAAAAAAAAAAAAAAAATTACAATACTGCTGCCATAGGTATGATAAATCATTTTTGTCAAAATATCCGTTACGTACAACACAATAATTACAGTAGAGTATAACAACTTAGTCAATGTAAATGGTAGTAAAAAAACAAAAAAAAATATTCTGCAAATTTTACAGATTTTTTAATGAAACAAATTTGTTACAGGCAAGGCTTATACGAAGAACCTATTTTATGATAGCTAGCGCACCAATCGTCATGGGTATAGTTAAATACAAGTTTTTTTTTTTTTTTCCCTGTTAACAGAGCTGTTTGTAAGTTCTGTATTTTATTAAGGGTTAATTGCAGAGAAATCCACCTTAAGTTTGAAAGTCTCAGAGTATAGTTCTTAGATTTCTAACACCATTAGCCCACTGCTATTCTCCCATTGTTTAATTTAATCTGCATATTTTTATCGAATTTCCAAAATACCCTTCTCTCTCTCAACAAGAACTCATCCAAAACATGTCTAGAGGAGAGTAATTTGGACATTTCACTTAAAAAAAGTACAGTTAAAGTTAAAGTGAGAGTGAGAACAGTAAACTATTGACTAACAGTGCTACAAATTGAGAGACTAAATTGATAGTTTTAAACTTAAGAGTAATAATTTACACTATCCCTATAGTACATAGAGTCTCATTGTAATTATCCTTTTTTATTAATTAGGTTTTAACGAAACAAACTATAGCATATAGTTCATACACAAAAGTCTCCTATCTCTCTACTGGAGTGGACAATAGCAAACAATACATGCAAATATAACTACTACAGAATAAACCTATAGTTGAATACATTAGCAACAGAACATAGATTCGTGCTTTGGTTTTGCCAAAACATACGAATGGTACGTACACTTGCCTCTGTTGCAGAACAAACAAGTGACCCTAACTGCTGCACTACCGGGATGCTTTGAGGATAGCAGGCTTGAGAACTGTAATTCGTTGCGATTTTCTTCTTGTTGGCCGACAGAAGCAACGATGTCAGACTTTTTGAGAGAGTTACGGCCATGAGAATGGTCATTGTGAGTGAACGGATCACTAGGTTGACGTTGCAAAAGATGGGAGGATGGAGCCTGGAGCCCCCTGTATTTATAGGAAGAGAAGATACTTGGCTGGCCACAAAGGCCCGCTACCTACTGATATAGCGAAGGGGAGAAGCAGAGGAACACGCGAAACATGTTCTCCCCAGAAACAATTCTAATGGAATAGAGGAACACGTGAAACATGTCCTCCCCAAAAATAATTCAAAGGGAATATACCAACGTTTATATGTTAAGGGAAAAATAAATAAATAAATAAATAAATAAATAAATAAATAAATATAAATATAAATATAAATATAAAAATATATATATATATATATATATATATATATATATATATATATATATATATATATATATATATATATATATATATATATATATATATATATATATATATATATATATATATATAAAGAAGAAGAACAACGGAACAGGTGAAATACTAGCTTAAGTTGAGATTTATAGTTTTCAAGATGTATTCCACAGAGCTGTTGGATATTTGGGATGAAAATTGATGGGTCTAAACATTAACTCTTAGCCTGTTCAATTTAAAAGTTTGAATTGATTTTTTTTTAATTTTTCTAATTTAAATTTTTGAATAGAACGGATCAATGATTGTTTCTTGGACCTGTCTATTCTCATCTCTACTTTGAGAATAAGCACATTCACGAGTCACTTTTTGATCCATCTTATGCAAAATTTTGAATTAAAAATAATTTTTATGTTTCTAATTTAAAATTTTAAATTGAGCAAATAAAAATTTCCCCGGTCATTCAAATTCATTATACCAAACTTGAACTAAAATAACCATATAATTTATGTGCCTAATTTTGATAAAGGGACAAATAGCAACTGAACCTCATATAATTGTTTTCATACTACTGAAAATTTGCATGGAAATTTAAGATTGTTATCTCTTTTTAACTTAAATGGTAAATAATCTAGTCGCTAATAGCACATATATACAAAGTCAAGGAGAGCAGATATATAATATATAAACATTACAAAATAGAAAAAAAAAAATTCTAAAAAGAAGAGCAAATAGTAGTTTCAATTAAATTGAGATAAACATATGCCCTAAATTTGAAAAGCTATAGATGCTGACCTTTGGGTTGGTAAGTGGGCCGTGCGGCCAGGCGGCACACCCCGCCCGACATGTGATCCTGTATGGCTCACCGGAGTCGTGTTGGGCTACGCCCGACATGTAGGCATGGTTTGGGTCGTGCTCGAGCCATGTCGCTTGGGCCCAAGGTGGTATGGTCATGCTGTGCCCGACAAGATTGATCATGCCATGGTTAGACAGGGAGATTTTGCATTTTTTTTTTTAGAACCACCCCCCCAACCCACCCCAACAAAAAAAAAAAAGAAAAAAAAACAGCTATGAACTAGCTGTTGGGAGGTGAAATATATATATATATATATATATATATATATATATATATATATATATATATATATATATACCATAAACATCCTTAACAGTCAAAATGACTATTTGGGGAGGTTTTTTGTTTTTGTTTTTGTTTTTTGCAAAAATTTTCTCCATAAATACCTCCTCATTTATTTAGATTTTCTTTTCACACAACACAAACAATTCTCTTAATCTCTCTACAAATTTCTTATCAGAACAATTCTACGATTCTTGCTCTTTCAACACAAAGCAGGGTTAAGCTCTCCAAAACTCCAAACACTCATCATTTATTAAGCTCTCTATCTCTGAATTAGAAGAAGAAGTAAGCTTCCTTTCTCAACTCTCAAGCTTCTTTCCTTCTTCAATCCCTTCTTCAATCGAAAGTTCAAAGAGCAAGCCCACTCTGCACTTCGGCCTCTCTTTTAGAAGTTAATCTTTTTCTTTCGACTTGAGGTGTTGTTGTACACGTTTATTTTCTGTAAAATGTAATTCAGTTTTTTTCTTTTGCGATTTTTGACTACTACTCCTCCGATACTTTTTCTTGTCAAGGCGCCGGTAGTTTTTCTCATTTTCAGATTACGGACGAATACCGATTAACTTGAACCATTAGAACAAGCATCACAAGTTCCATTTACATAATCACAAGAACATATTAATTCATCTAATTTGCCACAAGAACCTACTAAATCTAAACTTCTTGATCATTCTCTAGGTGCATCCACAACTTCAAGAGCTTCCAAATCCGATATTTGAAATTATTTTGAAATATATATGGAGGATGGAATAGAGAAGTTAGGTGTAAATATTGCCAAAGACTTTATTCCGTCCCAAGAGAAGTGGAATGGTTCACTTAAAGAGGCATTTGGAGAAAATACAACCATCCAAAGGGTCACAACAAACACAACTGGACATGTGATAAAGGCAAAGGGCGACCAATCACTTCTCTGTGCTAGCCGAGTAGTGCCCGTGGGTAGGGGGCATCAGGTGAGAGCTTTTGGGTGTGGAGGATGAGAGCAGTAGGTATGAGAGGGAAGATGAGGGGCGGTTGAGGCAAGGGTCAACAGAGTAGACAATTTTCAAAGTGACAGGGAGATATTTAATGAGAGCTTAACTTTTGCTGCAGATGGGTTCTCAAACGTGATAGAGGAGGCCACCAACCCAAGGGGGTCATTTTCGAGATAGGGGCACACATGAGAAATTGATGCACTTTGGAGGCGAATTTGCCGCATGAGAGGGATGGGGCCCATATGGGAGAAAAAAACACAATACACAATGCTAATCGGGCCCACACTCAACAAGTGATAAATGAAATGGGTTACATGTGCAGAAATGAGCAAGGAATCTTATGTTTGGACCGGGAGAAACTGGGAATTGGAATTTCAGGTAATACTTCCAACAGTTTGACAGACGTAGATAGAACATCTGACAGGTTGTTGGATTTTTTTGAAAAAATCAAGAATATGGATCTTAACGATGACAATGAGACTTCCAAGTCAATTAAACAATTGTGCTTGCTATCCATATTGCCCGGTTTTGATAAGGATGTCATCAAAGAGGCCACTTCGAAGCTGCTAACCAACACAGTCACTGGTGAGGAGAGGAGGAGACCATTGATCATGAAGACGCGTAGACGACAACCATCAAGATACCTAAAGAGAATTAGGAAGAAGCTCAAAAACCTATCTAGACACCACGAGTTACAAAGGAGGGATGAACAGATTGCATCTCAGACAGTAACGAAGGAGGTGAACAGTTTAGAATATAATTGGGTGCCGCCAGATCAGGAGCATTCATCTACAAGACCTCTTGTGGAGCATGCTCCTGACAACAATGGGAGAGGAGGACAGTCCAGCTCTATCAGAGGAGATGTAGGATGAATCCTTGAAGATATCCCCACAGGGCACGGCTGACGGCGCTTAAGAAGTTAGGCCTTTTGGTTCTATACTCCACTATGAATGGGAGTCTTTTATTTCTATGTTTTGCACTTTATTTTTTATGCATGTATGATGTTGTATGGCCGAATTATTAGAACTCGTAGGTTCCTCGGCTTGCTTTAGTTTTTTGTTGTTAATGTTAGATTAATGTGGCCCAAATATATATTGAGGTGATAATTAAAGATAATGGGTTATTAAGTTACTCACATATTTTGGGCTTTAAGTCTGGCCCATTCCCTTAATGATAGAGATAATTTTGACAAACTGTATCAAATTAGGATTCTCTTGATGATAGGGATAGTTTTGACAATCTGTGTCAAATTAGGATTCCCTTGATGGTAGGGATAGTTTTGACAATTTGTGTCAAATTAGGATTTCGTGAGTAACCGGGTCCCCAACCTAGCCTCTATATAAACGCCTGTGCCTCCATCAAACAGAGCGTACACAAAACTTCAGATTGTATAGAGGTGATAAGGTCAGAAGATCTCGGTTTAAAAGGTAATCAAGGCGTGATCCAGATCAGACTTCAAATTTAATCAATATGGCTGCAGGTATGTAAATTCCGCTGCATTCGATTTTATTTTGATGATTGAATTCAAGTTCTTTCATGTAGTATCAGAGCGACCCGACGTTCTCCCCAACAATTGGTATCAGAGCTCAGGTTCGGCCAAGTTGTCGTCTGGTCAATGGGCCAGGTTATGGCCTAAGAGGGAGTGAAGCCGATACTTGAAGCCCGTATTGGTCACGTTAACTTTGGGTTTGGTTGCCAAAGTTAAATTGGTCGGGTAAACTTTGGGTTTGATTTCCCACGTGTCTGCCTCCACGTGGATGGTTGCCAAAGTTAATTTGGTATACTCACATTGAAGAGGGAGATTGTTAAGTTATTTCATTGTGAGTATAGTCCCACATCGGATAGGTAAAGAAAATCTATGGGTTTAAATACAAAGTAGGGGCCTTGGCCTAATGGCTTAAGCTTTTGGGTCAAATTGGTTCTCAGCTTTGTGTTTAGGTCCATCATGCTCCCCGTTGGACCCGACGTTCTTTCCAACAATTTATATCAGAGCGACCCGACGTTCTCCCCAACAATTGAGGATAATTATTTAGGATTTTATTTTGGTTTATTTTATCAGCCTTATCATGATGTTTTGAGACAAAGATTATATTCTATAAAATTTGTAATTAAATAATAAGGTAAGTACTTTACCCCACAGGGAGGTATTTATTTTCTTGTTTAATTAGAATAAGTTGGTTAATTGAGTGTTAAAGTGCTATTCCTAGGCCCACAGGTATGGAATTGATATTTTAATGACTTGTCTTACCAGCCTTATTATAAATGGTTTGTAAATTCAATATTATTTGTGACCTGTTGAGGTATGAATTTACTGACATATTTGGAATTAATATCATTGCACTAATGTATGTTTTCTTTGTTAATACAGTTCTTACTACATTTTACAATGAGCCTTCAAGATGATCCTAGTTGTTTTTCACATGCCATGGATAGTGTAAATTCGAGCCTTTGGTATGAAGCCATGCAGGATGAGTTGAAATCTATGGATAATAATCAAGTTTGGAATCTCGTTCAATTACGGGAAGGGTCTACAGCTATTGGCTGTAAATGGGTTTATAAAACTAAAAGAGACTCATCTGGTAATATTGAACGATATAAGGCCAGACTTGTTGCAAAAGGTTTCACTCAAAAGGAAGGTATTGATTATCACGAAACCTTCTCTCCAGTTTCAAAGAAGGATTCATTCAGGATAATCATGGCTTTAGTGGCTCACTTTGATCTAGAATTACACCAAATGGATGTGAAGACAGCATTCTTGAATGGGGATCTTAAAGAAGAAGTGTACATGACTCAGCCTGAGGGTTTTATTGCCAGTGATAGAAGTCATTTGGTTTGCAAATTAAAGAAATCTATATATGGATTAAAACAAGCCTCACGTCAGTGGTATTTAAAATTTCATGACGTTATAACCTCTTATGGTTTTGTAGAAAACGTCGTTGATGAATGTATATACCTTAAGGTGAGTGGGAGCAGATATATGTTTTTAATCCTATATGTAGATGATATTTTGCTTGCAAGCAATGACTTAGGATTGCTACATGAGACTAAAGAATTTCTCTCGAAAAACTTTGAAATGAAAGATTTAGGTGAAGCCTTTTATGTCATTGGCATAGAGATTCACAGAGATAGATCTGAAGAGACATTAGGATTATCTCAAAAAGCTTATATTGAAAAAGTTTTAGAGAGATTTAGGATGAGCAATTGTTCATCATCTGTAGCACCCATTGTCAAAGGGGACACCTTCAGTCAGAAACAGTGTCCAAAGAATGACTTGGAACGAGAAGAGATGAAATACATACCATTTGCATCCGCAGTTGGCAGCTTAATGTATGCACAAGTATGCACAAGACCCGATATTTCATTTGTAGTAGAGATGTTGGGCAGATACCAGAGTAATTCAGGATTAGATCACTGGAAAGCTGCTATAAAGGTTATGCGGTATTTGCAAGGAACCAAGCATTTTAGGCTCACATACAGACACTCTGACAATTTAGAGGTGGTTGGATATTCAGATTCAGATTTTAATGGGTGTGAAGACTCTAAAAGGTCTACATCTGGTCACATTTTTATCCTTGCCGGAGGCACCATCTCTTGGAGAAGTATTAAGCAAACAATTTTAGCTTCTTCTACTATGGAGGCAGAGTTTATAGCTTGCCATGAAGCTACTGCACAGGCGTTGTGGTTAAGGAATTTCATCACAGGTTTGAGGGTCGTTGACAGTATTTCACGACCATTGAGGATTTACTGTGATAATTCAGCTGCAGTGTTCTTTTCAAAGAACAATAAAAGTGGAAGTGGAAACAGGCACATTGACATTAAGTACTTGGTCGTGAGAGATCGAGTAAAGGAGCGTTCAATTGCCATTGAGCATATTAGTACTAATCTCATGATTGCTGATCCTATGACTAAAGGTTTGCCGGCTAAGTCGTTCGTGGATCATGTAGAAAGAATGGGATTGTTGAGCTCTTTGTGATCCATTTATTTCCATTTGAGTTTTGTTTCAATTAGAGATGATAAACTTTTGTGCACATTAAGTTATGTTTTATGTTTTTTTTTTCATCTCATATTTTGGTTTGGACCTGAATGAATTTAAGTTCAAATAAAGATTTATTCATTCATTAAGTTTGAGTACTTGATTAAGAATTTTTCTTAATATTGTAATACATGGAAGGGAGTGTTCGCCAATATAAAGAACATAACTGCCATAATTCGCATTAAGAGAGTTTTTAGTTAAGTTATGAAGTTAACCCATGATTTGACATGTCGAATGTTTATGGCCATTTTCAGTTTTATCACCTATAAAGTATTTCATATATCTTTGGGCCAAGTGGGAGAATGTTAGATTAATGTGGCCCAAATATATATTGAGGTGATAATTAAAGATAATGGGTTATTAAGTTACTCACATATTTTGGGCTTTAAGTCTGGCCCATTCCCTTGATGATAGAGATAATTTTGACAAACTGTGTCAAATTAGGATTCTCTTGATGATAGGGATAGCTTTGATAATCTGTGTCAAATTAGGATTCCCTTGATGGTAGGGATAGTTTAAACAATTTGTGTCAAATTAGGATTTCGTGAGTAACCGGATCCCTAATCTAGCCTCTATATAAACGCCTGTGCCTCCATCAAACAGAGCGTACACAAAACTTCAGATTGTATAGAGGTGATAGGTCAGAAGATCTCGGTTTAAAAGGTAATCAAGACGTGATCCAGGTCAGACTTCAAATTTAATCAATATGGCTGCATGTATGTAAATTCCGCTACATTCGATTTTATTTTGATGATTGAATTCAAGTTCTTTCAGTTAATATGATGTAAAATGGCTGTTCTGTTATTTCTCATTAATAGAACGCGGTGGGTAGATAGCTCACTGTTGCTAATAGAGCCCATTGCCTTAGCGGGTTTCGGTTTACCGAAACGGGTCCAAAACCGGTCCAAACCCATTATGATATAATATATATATGGGGTGTGGTGTTAGGGTTTTGATTAAGCCGAAAAATAGGAGCCGAATAAAAGCTGAAAGAAAAACGAGGCTGCTGAATTATTTTTGGCCGGCGGCTGAATTATTTTTGGCCAAAAATAATTTTTTCTTTGTGAGGCGGCTTGAAGCAAAGAAGGGAAGAGGTGGTGGCTGTTTTTCTTGTGTGTGGCTTTGAAAAAAAGAAAAGGAATTGCTGTTATTGTTCCTTGTGGTGTGTGGCAGCCTGAAGTAAGGAGCAAGGAAAATTTCCTTTGGATTTTCGGCGGCCGAAGCAAAGAGGTAAATCACTGCAATAAGAGATTAGGGTTTGATCTCAAAATCTTGTGTGATTTCTTTGTATTTTCTCTTATGGTTGAGAACTAGAAAGTTGTAATCCTCTTTTGATATAGTGGAAGTTTTTCGATCGTGTCCCCGTGGACGTAGGCATATTGCCGAACCACGTTATCTGCGTGTTCTTGTTTCTGCTATTTTTATCTTCGGTTTACTATTTGATTCTGCTGGTTGTTGCATTAGTATTATTCCGCTGTCTTTTGTTAACAATTGGTATCAGAGCCCTGGTTCGGGTCAGATTTCACTCAGATCGGTGTTGATTTTGAGTGGGAGTTATGGCGGAAGATAGGAAGGGAAAAATTAGAAAATTTGATGGGATAGATTTCCAATGGTGGAAGTTGCAGATGGAAGATTATTTATATCAAAAGAATTTACATCAACCACTGTTAGGAGAAAAGTCAGAAAAGATGACAGATGAGGAGTGGGAATTGTTGGACAGGAGGGCTTTGGCGCAGATTCGATTGTGCCTGACAAAGCAGGTTGTGTTCAACGTCTCCAAGGAGAAAACCACTTCAGGTTTGATGTCAGCGTTGGCTAAATTTTATGAGAAGCCGTCTGCTTCAAATAGACTGTTTCTAATGAAAAAGTTGTTCAACTTAAAGATGCCTTCTGATAGTTTAGTTGTTAATCATTTGAAAGAATTTAACACATTATGGGCACAACTTGAATCTTTAAATTTTGTCTTTGCTGATGACATTAAAGCTTTGATGTTTATGTGTTCGTTACCGGATAGTTGGAGTAATATTGTTATGGTCATCAGCAATTCTTCCAATACTGCTCTTAAATTCAATGATGTTGTAAGTACAATCATGAATGATGAACAGATGAAAAAGAGCATGGGTGAGAGCACAGTTTCTACAAGTACTGCTCTGTCGGTTGATAATGACAGAAGAAAGGAAAGGGGTAGAAGTTCAAGCAGGGAGTCGCAACAAAGAGGGAGATCAAAATCTAAAGGGAAATTCAAGAAAAAGTTAGTGTGTTGGAAATGTAAGACAGAAGGTCATATGAAGAAGGATTGTCCAAACAAAGACAAGGAAGGAGCGAATGTGGTGAATCCAAGTAAAGAGTATGATGATTTGTGCTTGTCTGCTCATACAGAATCAAGGTCAGATCTGTGGTTTGTGGATTCAAAGGCTTCGTTCCATTGCACTGCCCGCAGAGAATGGTTTGATAATTATGTCCAAGGTGATTTTGGGCATGTGACTGTTGGTAATAGGCAGGAATGCAAGATTGTCGATAAAGGGACAATTCAGTTAAAGTTGCACAATGGTGAAAAGTTACTTTTACAAGAGGTCAGGCACATACCGGATTTGAAGAAAAATTTGATATCTGTTAGCAAGCTGGATGACGAAGGTTATCAAATCTCATTTGAGAAGAAACAGTGGAAGATCAGTAAAGGAGCAATGGTAGTGGTCAAGGGTGAGAGAGTGGGAACTCTATATTTACTCTCAAGCTCGGTGGATCACGTTATTTCTTTGGCCACCGTGAAGAATGAGAGGGCTACCTTATGGCATCAGAGGCTCGGTCACTTGAGCGAAAGCGGCATTAGGGTATTGCAATCCAGAAGTATATTGACAGATATGAAAGATGCTAACTTTGATTTCTGTGAGAACTGTGTGTTTGGCAAGCAGAAAAGAGTTAGCTTTATGAAAGATGGCAAGAAGAAGAAAATCGAGAGATTGGAGTTGGTATATACAGATGTATGGGGGGCCTTCTTCGGCAAAGTCTCTTGGAGGTAATTCTTATTTTGTCACTTTCATAGATGATGCAAGCAGGAAAATATGGATATTCACACTTAAGCAGAAATCCGATGTCTTCAAGATCTTCAAGGTATGGAAAGCTCTTGTTGAGAATGAAACAGGTTTGAAGGTAAAATGTCTGTTGTCAGACAATGGTGGGGAATTTTGCAATAGGGAGTTCGATGACTATTGCTCTACCCACGGGATCAGGAGAGTAAAGACTGTACCAAGGACACCGCAGCAAAATGGCGTGGCTGAGAGGATGAATAGAACCATTTTGGAGCGAGCTCGGAGTATGAGACTACAAGTAGGTTTGCCTTTGCAACTTTGGGGAGCCGTTGTAGATACGGCAGTCCATCTGATCAACAGAAGTCCAGCTAGTGCTTTAGTTGGAGGAATTCCAGAGGAGGTGTGGTCTAGTAAGACTGTGAATTATTCATTTTTAAAAGTGTTCGGTTGTATAGCATATGCACATGTGGATCATGAGATGAGAAAGAAGTTTGATTCGAAATCTCAGAAGTGTGCTTCATTGGATACGGTGACGATGAATATGGTTATCGCTTATGGAATTATGAGCATAACAAGGTAATTCGTAGCAGAGATGTAGTATTCAATGAGGGCTGTACGTATAAAGACCGAACTGAAAGTAAGAGTGAGAATGCAGTGGAAAAAGAGCACTTGGAGCTGGATGAGCCACAGGATGGGATGGATCACATGGATAAAAGAAATGAAGAAATACCTACATCTAAAGGAGAAGAAATGGCTACACCTGAGAATAACAAGCTTCAGATGAGATCGAACAGGAAAGAGAGTCATTGACTAAAGTAGATGGTTCCAGTACTTCATCAGAGAGTGTTCCCACTTTGAGGAGAAGCACGAGGATAAGGAAACCAACCCAAAAACTTTGTCTTCTATTATATCATATTTTGTAGACTGATGCAGGTGAACCAGAGAGTTACCAAGAAGCTATGCAGGATAAACTTCATCTTAAGTGGGAGCAAGCCATGCGTGATGAAATGTCTTCTTCGGAGGAGAATCACACATAGGAATTGGTGAAGCGACCGGAAAAGATGAAAGTATTGCATAACAAGTGGGTATACAGGATAAAACATGAGGCAGGAGGGACACAAAGGTTCAAGGGTAGACTTGTGGTGAAGGGATACGGTCAGAGAAAAGGTATTGACTTTAATAAAATATTTGTACCTGTTGTCAAGATGACTTCTATCAGAACAATACTAAGTATTGTGGCTGTAAAAGGATTATATTTAGAGCAGCTCGATGTGAAGACTGCTTTCCTTCATGGTGATTTGAAGGAGGAAATATACATGGAACAGCCGGAGGGATATGAAGTTAAAGGAAAAGAGAATTGGGTATGTCGACTGAAAAGGAGCTTGTATGGGTTGAAACAAGCGCCAAGGCAATGGTACTTGAAGTTCGACAAGTTTATGTTGGATTCGGGTTTTGCCAGAAGCAATTCAGATCATTGTGTATATCTACAAAAGTTTAAGGATGGTAACTTTATTATACTTACTTTGTATGTAGATGATATGCTTGTGGCAGGTACATGTATGAAGAAAATTAATGATCTGAAAAGAAAGTTGGTAGGGAGATTCTCTATGAAGGATATAGGTGAGGCTAAACAACTTCTTGGGATGCAAATTATCCGAGATAAGAAAAACAAGAAATTGTGGTTATCTCAGGAGGGATATATCAAGAAGGTGTTGGAGAGATTCAACATGGAAAATGCAAAATCGGTAACTACAGCTCTTGGTAGACAGTTCAAACTGTCAAAAGAGTAAGGTGCTAAGACAGATGAGGAGAAGAGACACATGGAGAATGTGCCTTATTCATCAGCCGTTGGGAGTCTCATGTATGCAATGGTGAGTACAAGACCAGATATTGCACATGCAGTGGGAGTAGTGAGTAGATTCATGAAGAACCCTGCGAAGGAACATTGGCAAGTAGTGAAGTGGATTTTTAGGTATTTGAAAGGTACTTCAAATTATTGTTTGTGTTTTGGAGGTGATAACATTGATGTGCAAGGTTTTGTGGATTCGGACTATGCGGGTGATAGAGACAATGGCAGGAGCACCACTGGTTACGTCTTTACTGTAGGAGGGACAGCGGTAAGCTGAGTTTCAAGATTACAATCAATTGTTGCTTTATTTTTGACAGAAGCTGAGTATGTTGCAACTGCAGAAGCAAGTAAAGAGTTTATTTGGTTGCAGCGATTGATGAGTGAGTTGGGTTTTGATGGAGTGGATTGTAGGTTATTCAGTGACAGTCAAAGTGCAATTCATCTTACTAAGAACTCGGCGTATCATTCACGGACAAAATATATTCACTTGAGATATCACTTCATTTAGATCCTTATTGGAGGATGGTCAATTGAAGTTGGAGAAGATTGAGGGCAGCAAGAATCCTGCAGATATTTTGACAAAGCCGGTTGATGGGAAAAGTTGAGCTATTACTCAACTTTGGTGCATTTGTGTTGAATGCTGAAATCGGGATTTTAAATGATCGAGGTAAAAACTTTGGATACTGGGATTATCATGTATAGAGATTACATTTTTAGCAATGGTCTCCAAGTAGGAGATTGTTGCTAATGGAGCCCATTGCCGTAGCGGGTTTCGGTTTACCGAAACGGATCAAAAACGGCCCAAACCCATTATGATATAGTATATATATGGGGAGTGGTGTTAGGGTTTTGATTAAGCCAAAAAATAGGAGCCAAAAAAAAGCTGAAAGAAAAACGAGGCTGCTGAATTACTTTTGGCCGGTGGCTGAATTATTTTTGGCCAAAAATAATTTTTTCTTTGTGAGGCGGCTTGAAGCAAAGAAGGGAAGAAGTGGTGGCTGTTTTTCTTGTGTGTGGCTTTGAAAAAAAGAAAAGGAATTGCTGTTATTGTTCCTTGTGGTGTGTGGCAGCCTGAAGCAAGGAGCAAGGAAAATTTCCTTTGGATTTTCGACGGCCGAAGCAAAGAGGTAAATCAGTGCAATAAGAGGTTAGTGTTTGATCTCAAAATATTGTGTGATTTCTTTGTCTTTTCTCTTGTGGTTGAGAACTAGAAAGTTGTAATCCTCTTTTGATATAGTGGAAGTTTTTCGATCGTGTCCCCGTGGACGTAGGCATATTGCCGAACCACGTTAAATTTGTGTGTTTTTGTCTCTGCTATTTTTCTCTTCGGTTTACTATTTGATTTCGCTGATTATTGCATTAGTATTATTCCGCTATCTTTTGCTAACACTCACCGTTTTAACCTAAAAAAAAAAAAAATTGAGCTTAGGTTTTGCCAGAACATACAAATGGTACGTACACTTGCCTCTGTTGCAAAACAAGCAAGTGACCCTAACTGGTACACTATAGGGATGCTTTGGGGATAGTGGGCTTGACAACTGTAATTCGTTGCAATTTTCTTCTTGTTGGCCGAGAGAAGCGACGATGTCAGACTTTTTGAGAGAACGGATCACTAGGTTGACGTTGCAAAAGATGGGAGGATGGAGCATGGTGCCCCCTCTATTTATAGGAAGAGAAGATACTTAGCTGGCCACAAATTTGGCCACAATACGGTACTTATACTGATAGCAAAGGGGGGAGGTAGAGGAACAGGTGAAACGTGTTCTCCCACTAGCACGCTAAGATCGACCAATGCTCATCTATCACGCTAGCATGCTAAGATTCAGGTGGTATAACTTCTGCGAAGCAATAAAGTATTAGATAGGAAAAACGTGAATGGTAGGCTGTTGTTATCGCACCACACAATTGGCAACTCGCGGTAGGCCCATCAGCGTGTGGCAGGGATGAGACCCGTGTTGTGGATGCGGTCCCCTCGTTGGTGGGAATGAAGAAATGGAACCTGCAACACCTAATAAAAATAAAACTCGCCCTGCATTCCCAGCAATCCATCTGCAGTTAGCGTGCAGATGCACTATGCGCCAGATCGGAATGGTAGTAGACGCGTCTACAAGCTAATTTTAATCTGTCTTATTTAAAATTTTGAATAAAGAGAAACAAAAGTTGACTCATAGATCTGTCCAATCTCATCCATAGTGTCAGATGGTGATGCGGCTGTTGGTGGTAAAAAATTCCAAAGAAAGGAAAAATACCCCGCAGAACGCGGAGCTAATTTAGTAGTTTCGCGTCTGGCTAGAAAACTAGCCTCGCGTTCAGTAAAATGCGGAGCTAAGTCTATAGCTCTGCGTTCAGAGTATTTAACTCCGTGTGAACAGATTCTTAGAATCTTAAATTGATTGTGATTGAGATTTGGGCTTATTCAATACCCAAATTGAGTCCAATCAGAATCATAAATTGATTGTTATTGAGATTTGGGCTTATCCAATCTTAAATTGAGTCCAATCAGAATTCAAAATCAAGAGATTTAAATCAAAATCAAATATTTGATTAGAATCTTTGATGAATATAAAAACCTTCTACTCCCATTCCTATGAAAACCTTCTATTTCTATTCCTATGGAAGCTTTCAAATTAAAGTCTATAAATACCCTCTTTGAGGAGACTTTAGATATCCATCATCATCGATGATCATCAATCTTTAATAGATCAATCATCCATCTATCATCATCAATCTTTAATCTTAGATGATCAATCATTATCAATCTTTAATCCTTTTGATGCTTTAGTAATTCAAGTTACGCGAGAGAGCTTTGAAACCTTTGGTATTTTTTGGATCGTTCTAAAGTTCAAGTTACGCGTGAGAGCCTTGAATTCATAAGATCAACATAGAAAGAAACTAAAGCCGACCGTCATCTTCATCGAATAGAAGATTTCCACGTCAGATCGTCAAAAGGAGCTACTTGATAGATCCTATCGCCACATAGAAACCACAAATACTGTAAAAGAGAGCGATAAATTATAAATCCTCTCGTTTGTTTTCTTTTATTCTCTTTCATTATAATTAAGTTATTCAATGGAAGGAAGTAAGATTTTTGCGACGAACAAACTGGCGATCACAGTAGGAGATATCTCGTTTACTGAAAAAGAGATTGTGACGCAATCTGACGTGGGAAAGATCGGATCGGTTGTTGATATGCTTGTCATGGAAATTGACCAGCAGAAATACGAGGAGTATCTCTCCTTTGGATCAGGTAACCTGATCGAAACGCAGTGCTATCGCCGCGTGAGCTCCAATACCCGTAAATCGGATAATAGGGAATCCATCGTTAAACAGAGACCCATAGAGCCCGCAGCCATAGAGTCATTGTTTGGACAGAAAACCCTAGCAGAGGAAGGTCTCCTCACTACCGAAGAAGGCCCAAGAACTGTTTGACCAAAACTCAACTCCGTAATCGAAATCGTCAAGTAAGGAGGAGAGTCCTCAAAACCCACATTAAACGCAAGGTTGTGGAAGTGCCAGAACGCGAGGTTGCAACTGCACCTCACGAACTGGCTTGCATTAATCGCAACACCAGTCAACATCGCGTTAAGCGCAAACTTATGCCAGCGTGTGATTCTCCACGCGAGGCTACTGTTTCATGATTTAAAACCAGAAAATTAACACAACCCGCATAAAACACGAGGATAAGTTTATGACAGAGCCAGCATATGATGGAGACTCTCCACACGAGGCTATTGAATTTTAAAAGAAAATTGAGCCAAGCATAAATTGCAAAACCAGTAAAACTCACATTAATCACAAGGCTTGTTACAATCGCGTTAATCGCGAAGATAAGCTCGCCTGCGAACCTATCAACCTTAAACTTGAGCCAAACATTAATCACAAAGTCAAGAATTTTTGCGTTAATCGCAAAACTAAGCCAACGTGTGATTTTCCACGCGAGGCTAAGGAAAAGTCTGAAGATTAATTTTTTCAGAAACGTCAAACCAGCATAAAACGGGAGGTTAGCGTAAAACGTGAAACTATCTCCCAGTTTCGTATAAATGCTTCAAAACGCAAAGCTAACATTCAGCTCCGCATAAAACAGCTTGAATATAGAATCAAAGCTGATAATCGAATTACTGGACAACAATTCGACACTATTGACTCTGAGAGAATTCAGTGGGCCCCTAGACCCTCTCAACAATCAGGTGGGCCTCACGATTCTTCATCCAAAGTCACCGACCTTATAGAGTACTTAACAAAGAAGAGAAGTGCAACTCAAGTCCAACCAAATTCAACTTGCCACTGTGAGCAGCTCCACCGTATTGAATAATTATTGCTACGGCAAGAAGAGAGTATCAGTGTTTGACAGGATAACTGAGCTGGACCAAAACACTTCAAAAAGAATAAAAAGTGCTTTTAATGACAAAACCAAAAGAAAAGAATGGAAAGCGGTGAACTCCAACATGATTGGCAATGGTAAAAAAGTCGCAGAAGAGCAAGATGGGTCAGACGCAGATGACAACGAGCCTCATCACTTCACCCGGCTCAAGATAGGTGTTCTCGCCCCTCACAATTACAAGAAACTGGTAAAAAGATCTTGTGATGACAATAGTGATAACTCGGCTATAGCCTCACCCCACTCTTCTGCATCTTTCCGACCGCGAAAGTCAGTGTCGCACATGGTGGATAGAACCGATGATATTGATCAAAAATTAGAAGCACAAGAGCAAATGATCCGAGATCAACAAAAAACTATCGAGGATCTTCAGATGATGCTCTTGAAAGTACTTGAGAACACTCAGAAGATAGTCAAAGATAGAGCGAAAACTTCTTCCTTGGAAACACCACAAAAAAAAGATGAGGAGATACCATTTAAAATGAATGTAAACAATAAGGAAGAAAAGGCTTATTCGACACATGAGGAAGATGGCAAATACTCTTTTCGCGATCCTCATGAAGAAAAGATCGAGAAATTGCAAAACCAACTGGATGTCCTAATGCATAAGAAAGAATTGAGGGTTTCAAGGCCATACCCGCTTAAGTGAAATTTCGCACCGTACCCGAAAATATACAAATTCCTCAAATTGGAGTCATATGATGGGAAGGGGTCCCCAAGCCAGCATTTACATTATTTCTTACCACAGACAGGTCATCTAATGAGAAATGATCATATAATAACCAAAGTATTTGTGAGCATCCTACAAGGACATGCTTTTACATGGTTTATGCAATTGCTCCCGGGGACAATTAATACTTGGTACGATATCGAAAAACAGTTCTTGACACGTTTCTTTGAGAATGATACAGAAATATCAATTCATTCCCTCCTTGCGACGAAACAAAGAGAAGAAGAAATAGTTAAGAGTTTCATTGAATGCTTCTGGGAAAAATCCGTGCATTGTCGACATGGTATGACCCAAGAAATTCTGGTAGAAACCTGTAAGTATAATTTTAGGACCAGTATACCGATAAGAATGGGAGCTGTAGAGTCTAAGAACTGGAAGGACCTATTAAAGCAGGGAGAACATGCGGAAGATATAATTCGCCGGATTGAGGAATATTGTAGTATGAGAAACTTCATAAATAACAGGCCATATTCACAGAATTCTACAAATAAAGGAAAGGCTATGATGGCGTCAGTTGCAGATCCATAGCCAAGACCTCAGAATCCGAGAGGTGCAGATCAAAATAGGCCCCGACAAGATAGAACTTATACATTCAAGACTGAGCAGACATGTACTATGTTCCATCTCCTCCTCAGAAAGGGCATGTTGAAACTTCCAAACAATGGTAAATCGGAAGATGCTGGTAAAACTAACGATCCTAACTATTGCATGTACCATTGGAACGTCGGGCACCTAACTAGGGATTGCTATCCTCTTAAGAACTGAATTCAGGTATTGATAGAAGCCGGAGTTCTCACACTTAAAGAGGAACAGAAGAAAGTTTTTATAAATATGGCAACTTCGGTAGTAGGAACCAATGAGTTCCCTGTCAGAGCGACCCATGTACCAGTAGGGAAGCCAATATCGACACCAAGCACGGGCAGCCCGCACTTGCAAGCTGGCCTCTCTGGTACGCTCCGAACCATAGCTACGACCGAGTCGTCCTTATTGGTTAGTAGCCGGATTGGGCTGGGAGTGCCGAAGACATTGACAGTGATAAGTATCATATTGCTTCTGCTATTCTTGCTAGCTATTGGAATGGTTAATTGAGTGCTATAGATAAAAAAAAAAATTTGCCCAATGTTGTTAAAGTGGCGAGAAAAGCAGATCAAGTTCCTTACCAACCTTATCATACTAGGGGTAAAAGTATGAAATCAACCATCCAATGCTGTTAAAGCGGCGGAAAGAGGAGATCAAGTTCCTCGCCAACCCTATCATACTAGGGGTAAAAGTATGAATCAACTACCCAATATTGTTAAAGGCAAAGAGGAGAGAAGATCAATTCCTCAACAACTCATCATGATGAGTGGAATAGCATGGCTAGCCCAACGCGAACGACGATTGGTAAAGGCACACCAAATCCGTTTATAGCTGGGGGTTTGATAAAAATCCCATGGACCTGTCATATTAAACTCTTATCTCTGACAACAAGATTTAGATTATTACTGTCCTTATTAATTCGATATGATAAACTCTGTCATATTAAGTTTTTACCTTTAACAGTAAGGCTTGAATCATTGTCATACTGAAATAAATAGCCTCTTGACGGGTGCAGTTCAAGTTACGCGTGAGAGTTTTGAACTGCCTCTATCAAAATTTCAAGCATGTGCGATTAGACACCTCTGCCAAATTTCTTGATGTTAACCTGATCACCAAATTGAAGATCCAAAGTATTTCAAAATTTGCTAAATCATAAGCCATTTTGAAAATTTTGGAGGGGGTCCTGTTGGTGGTAAAAATTTCCAAATAAAGGAAAAATACCCTGCAGAATGCGGAGTTAACTTCATAGCTCCGCATCTGGCAAGAAAACTAGCCTCGCGTTTAGTAAAATTTGGAGTTAAGTCTATAGCTCCGCGTTCAGAGTATTTAACTCTGCATGAGCAGATTCTTAGAATCTTAAATTGATTGTGATTGAAATTTAGGCTTATCAAATACTCAAATTGAGTCCAATTAGAATCCTAAATTGATTGTAATTAAGATTTGGACTTATTCAATACCCAAATTGAGTCCAATCAGAATTAAAAATTAAGATATTTAAATCAAAATTAAATATTTGATTAGAATCCTTGATGAATATAAAAAGCTTCTATTCATATTCCTATGAGAACTTTCAAATTAAAGTATATAAATACCCTCTTTGAAGAGACTTTAGAGAACCATCATCATCGATGATTATCAATCTTTAATAGATCAATCATCCATCTATCATCATCAATTTTTAATCTTAGAGATCGATCATCATCAGATCTTTAATCCTAGAGATCGATCTTTAATAGATCCATCATAGATCTTTGATTCTTTTGATCCTTCATAATTCAAGTTACGCATGAGAGCCTTAAATTCATTGGACCAGTAGAGAAAGAAGCTAGAGCTAGCCGTCATCTTCATCGAATAGAAGATTTCTACTTTAGATCATCAAAAGGACCTACTTGATAGATCCCATCACTACATAGAACCCACAAATATTGTAAAAGAGAGCGATAAATTATAAATCCTCTCGTTTGGTTTCTTTTGTTCTCTTTCATTGTAATTAAATTATTCAATGGAAGGAAGCAAGATTTTTGCGATGAACAAACTGGCAACCGACAGGTCCTATTAGTGAGTCACGCTGCCCCACCATACGTACATGCTAAAACTATTTCATGCATCGAAATTTGGTTGTTCACAAGTCCCTAAATAAAATCCACCTTAAATTAGATAGAATCTCTGGATCAAAATCCTTGCTTATGTGATGATCTTTTTGATTTTGCTAGAACTATAGTAAGGATTTTTCGACCCCATCTAAGGGGATGTTAGATGCTAGTTTTAGCATCTGAAGTGGTTGCAATTGCAACCAGTTTTGCTGTAAGTGATCATTGTTTGATTACGGCTGCACTTGCAAAAGTTTATAATTACAACTACAAGTAATAATTGCATTTGTGGAAAAAACACTATTTTCTTCTCTACTTTGAAAATAGTGATTATATTATTAGTAAATAGGATAAATTTCAAACATCTTGAAAACAAAAAATTAATATTTAAAGAATTTTTCAACTCTAGTTACCGCTTGCAAGCTCCAAACCAAACACAATAATATAATTAAGTTGCAGCAATTTCAATTGCTACCACAATATTTGCAATAACATCAGTAACACCACTTGTAGGTAACCTGTAAGTAACCAAACACTCCCCAAATACAAGATAAATTTCCCCAAAAACACGTCAAAATTGGATTGAAGTTTGTGGGTGTCGAGCATGCTATATTAATTCTTGTGAAGCTCTTAGAATTTTAGAAAGGTATCAGAATTCTTAATAGAAATCCAACAACTAAACAAGCGCTAAATATGTGCCCATATTTATATTTATTTCTTTGACGCGTGATTCGGATATGAGTTGTTAATGGAAGTGAAAAGTGCTCTCATATTTAGTTAAAACGGAACTTAGATGTTCGTGGAAATGGTTATCGATCCGATCCGAAGGATAGTTCTATAATTATAAGTATTTATGAATAAAATTTTGTGAGCATGTGGTGTTATTTTTTTTTGACGATAAATGACGGGATATAGTTATCTGCGTTCCATTAATGAGATCATAACAGAACAATTATGGTCTAGGACTACTAGTAATGTGGTCCATTAATAGAGTTACAAAGGTTCAAATATCATTATATAAAAAGCAACAAATTAAAAAACATCAAATAAAAATAAAAGTACATATGTCCTGGATATCGCAGCATGTGGTGTTATTAATATGTTATGTTTTTAATTTGTACACTTGATGCAGTCCAAGTATATTATCAATATATATGAGTCTCACTTAAGTCCGATCAATCAGGTACTTTAAAATTACAGTCAATTTGCGAATCAACAAATACACCAGCTTTCTATATATTTCGATAAGAACATAATGCCCAGATTTTATTTAAGTAATAGAATTTTTTGTTAAAATCTGAATTTAGATATGAATCAATCAAAAAAGAAAGAGGAAAACTCTCTTCGCACCCACATTTAACTGGATGCAAAAATCTTTACTAAACCCAAAAAGATATTTGAATTCGAATCCAAGTATGATCGAGATAAAATCAAATCCTTTTGCTCCCACAATTTTAACCATACTTTGGAACTGGGTAAATTTCTAAATATGTCCGACTTTGCATGCTGTATCTATAAACCTGATTTTTGTTTGCTTTACTGATAAATTGAAGTCTCAGTTTGAAGACGGATATAGGGTTTTATATTAAAAAGAAAATTACATTATCTCTACAATTAGGGATACCAATACATATTATAACTTTGTAATACATTTCAGTCTTGTTTTGCAAGGATGAAGATCACATATAAATCAAGATCAATAGAAAAATTTTAAAAAAAACAATAAATAGAAAAATAAAAAACAATAAAAACTTTAAAAAACTGCCGAATATTCAAAAAAAATTATAATAACAGATATGAAAAAATTTCATTTAAAAATAGTATTATTTTCCATAAAATGAATCTTTGTAATATTATAACTAAAAAAATTAATGCATCATAATAATATAAGTACGTCCCAATTAAACTGACATTTACCAATATATTTTCGATCATTTGCAACTATTTTGTCACGATAATAGAATTAAAAGAAATACAATTTTTTATTTAATCTGTATTTGAATCTTGAATTTCTTCTTCGATATATTTTAGGACTTGTCTGTTCTTTTTATGAAGGCACATCACTACTTCTACTATAGTCAGATTCATAGAGGTTTTATGATTGTCAATTAAGCATCATTCGGTGCTAAGTATACTATCTAAAATTACAATAGATACGTTAATCGTTAGTGTTTGCGAGTTATGATACAGAATATACCGTCTATCCATATGTCTTTTACCATGACAATGTATCAAAATAAACCTTACTATCCGCATAACATAATAAAAGAGCAGATTTGGAACGATCATCTAATTTAGCGTGGAAATACTGTGTTATTCTTTCATTCATCAATCTTAGTTGGAACAGAACTACAGATGCATGTTCTGGAAAGGTCTCGGCATATCTGAGACTGCAGTCTCAGACTTCAGCATTGAATTGCACATGCTGCTAGGCATCCAGACCCTAGGACTATCACCGTCACCAAACACACGACTTAGGATACTCATCAAACCTCAGGATTGTTGCATTCTCTAGACATACCGCTCAAGTACTCAATATTAGATAAAATCAGTACAAGGCCTCAGTGACAACATAAGGTCCCTGCAGCTGGGTTCTTATTTCAGTTACACAACCTCTATGTCCCTATCCTCCGGAAATACATACACAGTTTCATAGTTCACTTCCTCCAATATCCATGTTATAATATTTATTTAGCATGCATACATATCTTGTATTACTAGTGTTCAGATATATGGTATAGACAAAAATCATGTACAGATGGTCAAACGATATGGCATGTATATACATTGATTGACATGGACAGGAGGTAACAAGTATAACTAAAAGCTTGTAAATATGTATGCATGTATAAGAGGGCGTGGCCAGGTCGTGGCTGGGCATGACTAGTAATATTGGGGGTTTTGACTATGCAGGAATAATGACTTCCAAGCCATAATTTACAACAAATAATGAGTGAATCAGGAGGAAGTTGTAAGGTTTGAAGATATATTTCCAACTAATTAAGAATCAGCTCAATCAGAATTTGAATATGAAAGACACGTTAATAGTATTACTGAGGTCACTAAACGAGTGTGTTTCATCAATAATAACAAGGTTTAGGTTTCTAGACCAAGTTTGATGCTAATACAACATAAATAAGAAAATTCAATTTAGGAAAAAAGTTATAAGATTGAAACAACTCTCCAAGTAATCAAGAATTACCTCGATCCAATTTCAGACGCGAGAGATAGATCATCGGTTGAAATCTATTGAACCAGACAGAATCTGTACTGATTACATGCATAACTTGTGATACATGTAAGTTAAAACTTATAAAAGTAAGCTTAGGTGCATTGAGGTGCCAAACTTGTTGGAATCTATAGTTGTGACATATA
Source organism: Dracaena cambodiana (assembly GCA_036321105.1). Lineage (NCBI taxonomy): Eukaryota > Viridiplantae > Streptophyta > Magnoliopsida > Asparagales > Asparagaceae > Dracaena > Dracaena cambodiana. The sequence goes on along the minus strand of JAYEPQ010000007.1, from coordinate 9,034,410 downwards.
TGCATGCATGTGCTTCAAATTACATAAAAACGTAAAATAAACCTGGAATTCAAAATAAGATACATGAATTGTTTATTAATTTTGATGGTGGTTTTTTTAGCTAAATTCTGATGGGTTGAAAAGATTGGACAAGGATAGAATGGAGATGGAGGACGTAGATGATTTAGTTTTGTTTAGACTGAAAGAACATTGGAATAATAGATGAATGCATAAAATAACCAAGCATGAAGGCTATTATCCCGATATTTGCACTACTGTCGTTCTTCAAAACATCTCCCCTTTGTCAATAGTTGGTATGATTTATTTTGCTAAAAAGAAAAAACTTTGGATTTAAGTTTTAGATAAAATAAATATATGAGTGCAGTATCAGTCCAAAATCAACCAATCTGAAAATGTCTCAAAACAATATATAAAAATCATAAAAATGGAGAGAACAATCCTTTTAATGTGAAATTTCTCCGTTTCAGTTTGGAATGAAAAATATTATCTGTTACCTGGCCTTAGCCACTACTAGTATCCGACGTTCCAGACAGATATGAACAATATCGAATATACTGATATAAGGATATATAATGAATACGATCGAAGTCCCTAATGGAAATTTTCTTGAAAAATAATCTAGAATGCATGTGCAGAAAAGAACATGACAAGAAATTTGAACGATATACTTTTATATAACAAGAGTATATACACTTTACTAATTTGGTACAAATTGTTTTGTCAACAACACAGGGTACGTAGGTTATGTAAGTATGGGAGTTGGATTATAGCTAATGTATCTATATCCCAATAATATGGTTCTTATAGCTTGCATTATATATATACACACACATAAACTTTTGAGAAGCAATACATTAATGTAATCTTCGAGTATTTGATTGTCATCATATTTGCATATCACTTCAACCATCCGCAAAATATTTAGAGATGCAGTCACAAGATTCAGAACAAATTGGTCCTTTAAAAAGCATTCCTTGTTGAGATATTGTTAAGTATTGAAAATATTTTGCATAGCGTGATCTCTTGCATTCTTAATTGAGCAGTAAGGATATTAATTCACATAGAAATTTAGGTATGAATGATCAAAACCATCTTGATTTTCATCCTAAAAGGTGTTGAGGAAGTTGTAAAATTTATAACTAAGCCAATAGCATAGTTGGCTTCTACGACGCTACCATGAGTTTGAGGGGGGATGTTGAAATATGATGAGATATGATTATATTACTGAGATATTTTGAGATATTTTCATATTAGATGTTGAGATATTTTTCTAAATTAGAATAGTTGACAAATATCTGATTATACTAATTTAGAATAGTTGACAAATCTCTGATTGGACTACTTGAATAGTTTATGTAATTAGTATCAATTACAGATCATGTAATTATTCTTTTCCTTACCTCTTTCACTTATAAAAAGATGGCTCATTGTACAAGTCACAACAAGAAAATATACAGAATTTTTTTTATTCCGCTTTCACTTTATTTTCTTTTACAGTTCTTATTAGCTTACACCATATTTAGCTATAAGCTTTTGAAGAGCAATACATTAATGTAATTTTTGAGTACTAGGAGATTTTGATTGTCATCATATCTGTACATCACTTCAACCATTCGCGAGATATTTAGAGATCCAGTCACAAAATTCAGAACAAAATGATCTTTTGAAAAGCATTCCTTGTTGAGATCTTGCTGAGTACTGAAAAAGTCATTCTTTCTTATAGCATCGGTGAAAAGACCGAGTCCATCTTGCGAGCCAAAAATATCGTCGATTATGTAGATAAACGAGGTAACTTTTGTTATCTCGATTCTACACTCGAGAATTGTGAATTAGGAAGCAAGGCCATGGAGCACAAGTACCATTTAAGCGGCTGATTTCGTGCAAATTTTAAATCTTCGGCCAAACCTATACTTTTCCACAATATTCCATGAAATGACACATAATAATTGTATAACCCAGTGGGTGAGACTTTAGCTGGGGAAGATCTTAGGTCTCACGTCCACGAGCATTTTCGGTAGTTATTCGGCCGACCTGAGAGCGAAAGGATCCGACTACGTAAGGAAATATGGCCATAAAACCCTAGTCTTCATAATCTGGAGAACGACTTTTTTGAAGAAGAAATAAAAAGAGCAATTTGGGAGTTGGGCCAGGATAAAGCACCGGGCCCCGATGGTTACCCTATCTTCTTCTTCAGGACATTTTGGTCATTGATTAAATAAGATCTTATCAATTTATTTAAAGAGCTCAACAAGGGAATTGCAAGATTGGACAGGATAAATTATTCCTTTGTAGTCCTTGTCCCGAAGAATAGTTCCCCAGGCTCTATCAACGAGTATCGCCCAATCGCGCTACTGAATAGCATGTTCAAGATCATCTCTAAGGTGCTAGCATCGAGGCTTATGCCACTTCTCCCTGAATTGATAGGGGAAATCCAAACGGGTTTCATTAAAGGAAGGAAATCCTCAATGGCGTAGTCATTGCACAAGAAGTACTTCACCGATGTAAAAGTACAAATAGTCAGGGATATTTCCTAAAGTTGGATTTTGAGAAGGCATATGATAATGTGGAGTGGAAATGCATAATTGAAGTTACGAGGAACAGAGGTTTTGGACCGAAATGGTCCAACTGGATCCACCTCTGGCTCCAGTCTGTGAAAGTCTCAGTCTTAACAAATGGAGCCATTGAGAGAGATATTGTTTGCAAGAGGGGTCTCAGACAAGGTGACCCTTTATCACCGTTAATATTTGTCTTGGTTGCAGAGGGGCTTAACCTAATGTTTGCATGTATGAAGGAGGCAGGTAGGATTGAGGGGCTACCAGCTGCTAGATCGGCTTCATTTACTAATTTTCAATATGCAGATGACACCCTAATCCTTGGACATTATAATGTCTTACAAGCATGTGCGACTAAGTGGATACTAAACTGCTTTGAGGCATGGTCTGGCCTGAGAATTAACTATCACAAGAGCTCACTCACTTTTACGAGTAAGAAAAGTCTCGTAAATAACCTGATTGTGGAGATTTTTGGTTGCAAGGTTAGTACATTCCCGATCTCCTATTTGGATATCCCAATTAGGCCGGGGAAGAGTAGGAAGATAGATTGGGTTCTGATTGTTGAGAGAGTAAATAAAATGCTAGATGGCTGGCAAAGTAAAACCCTGTCGTTAGGAGGAAAGTTGATTCTTCTAAATGCAATACTCTCCTCCATCCGGATTTACTTTATGTCCTACTTCATCATCCCATGCTGGGTTAGGTGAAGAATTGATACATTGCGAAGCCGTTTTCTGTGAGGGAACTCCGTCGAACATGGTAGGCGATTCCACCTAGTAGCCTGGGGCCAGGTATGTAAGGCAAAACAGGAGGGCGGGCTCAGTATTTTGAATCTGAAGAACTTTAACGTGGCATTGATTGCCAAGTGGTGGTGGCGGGTTTTAGCTCAACCAAAAGGGTTAATCCAGAAATTGCTAAAAGCAAAATATGGGCCACGCGAGGGCACCTGGAGAGGTCAAGGGAGAAACCTGTGCAACGCATCATGTTTCTGGAAAGGCGTCATAAGTGTGAAAGAATAATTTTGTCAAGAAATGACCTTTAAGGTAGGTAAGGGAGATCACATAGCATTTTGGGATGATATCTGGTGTGAACCTTTACCCCTCAAACCGTTATTCCCTCTGTCTTACGAAGATAATCCCAGAAAATATGATACAGTTGCAGACTTCTTGTGTAGAGAGAGATGGCGACTTGGGAATGATGTAAGGAAGGGATGGTAGGCTATACGTGAAAGGCTGCGTCACTTTCAGATCAATACTAACGAGAATTGTCCAGTATGGAGATGGGATACGTCCGGAGTCTTCTCGGTCAGATCATTGTATGGCCTTCTCAACGATGGAGGGATTAGATCCACTCAAGTAGCCTTCATTTGGAATGTTAAATGTCCTCTGAAAATAAAAATAATTTTTTGGCTTTTGGATAAGAAGGCAATTCTCACATGGGATAATCTGCAGTGTAAAGGCTGGCAGGGTCCTAGTAAATGTGTGCTTTGCGGAACAACCATCGAAACAATGCAACACAAAATGTTAGCATGTCTGTACTCTAGGGGGATCTGGGTGAAAGTTGCGCGTCGATATAACATCCAATTAAGGGGAGGTACCTTTGTCTGGACGTACTTCTCACCTAGGGACAGTGTTCATAATGTTCATAGGACCGTCATAGCTGCTATAGTTTGGAATCTATGATTGGAGAGAAATAAAAGAATCTTTATTAATAAGATTCATAGTTTGGACCACTGTATTTATTGTATTACTAATGATGTGTTATTGTGGTCAACAGCCTTTAGAGGACCAGGGATGTCTTTGCAAACCATTCCACCTGACAGCAATACTGAGGTGAACTTGAGGCTACCCCAAGGGAGTACAAGCGCAGGAGATGGCGAGGAGGAGATAGCCCGTATGACTCTAGTGGATCAGGATGAGATGGAGTAGGAACAGTGATCGTCCGTCACTTGTGTTTATCACTTTTCATTATGGGTTGTATTAGTCTATTTTGGCTTTGTAGTAGGTACTTCTTTATGGTTTTACTTTCTCTTTATTTGGGTTGAGTCTTGTATTTTCTTTTATTATAATTTGCTTATTTGTAAGTTCTATTAAAACCCTTTTAATGGAACGCGGGGGTGATAACCCACCGTTTTATCAAAAAAAAATAAATAAATAAGTGAATATCGTAAACAATAATGTAGAAGGAGATGACAATAAATTTTCAAAATACTTTCTAATCAATTTACCTTGAGAACTCCGCGAGCTGTAGTGACTGAACTAAATTGAAATCCAGCCTCACTAATTCTACTAGCGCTCAATTGGTCCCGTATTTATGAGTATCCTCGAGATAATATCGGGCATTATACCTTGATTTGGTCCTGTGACTTGGATTCTTTAAGGTACGCCTCACTAGTCCTCTACAGGAGCCATATGTTCCTTACAAGATGCCAGATATTTGCTTGAGAACTCGTTAGCATTGTTGAGCACATTTTCGCCTGTGTTCAAGTATGATGCTTCGTATAGGCTTAGTAGTCCCCACACATCCGTTCTCAGAGTTGATTTAAATCTCTCCTTCTTGTTGATGAACTTTGTGTGCATATTTGTTGAAAGTCTCTTTCACTACATCAAAACTTCGAAATTGTGGTGCAATGAAAGGGACCTTCAACTTAGTATCAGAACAACCCAGCTAATTATACCGTGTAAATCCCAGCTTTCTATTAAAAAATGAGCTTTTAATCTGCGGAAAATATAGCTTCTAACAAATCATCGGTATTTTGCTTGCCTTTAGTATATGGAAAACATTTTCATACCAAGAACGCAACATGGATTCAATTTCTTCGTTAACGTGGTACTCAATGCCCAGTTTCTGGAGGTAATCAACTGTGAGCATGGTTTCGCATGGGTCATCTCCTTGCACGAGTGTGCGCGCTTCACTTTCATCATATTCTCCACGTGCTTAATAGCTGTATAGTCTAATTTATATTTTGATTTTTGAGGCATTTCTGAATGGAATAAAAACGAAACAAAATACAAAGTTTTAAGGATTTTATCTATATATGCTAGAGAAAAAAAAAAATAGAATATTTCTGCTGTAGGTATGATAAATAATTTTCGTTAAAATATTCGTTACGTACAACACAATAATTATAGTAAAGTATAACAACTTCGTCAAGGTAAATGGTAGTAAAAAATAAAAGAATATTCTGCAAATTTTACGTACTTCCTTATGAAACAAATTTATCACTGGCAAGGCTTATACACAGAACCTATATATATATATATATATATATATATATATATATATATATATATATATATATATATATATATATATATATAAGAAAAATGGAAATGAGCTGACAGCTCACTCAAGTTACCTGAGCTGCAGTTCATTTCCACTATCTCTAATAATCTTTTTTTAAAAATTTCTTTTGGATTATGATCTCGACCCCCCTAGGGTTCACTCATACTCAATTTTTTAGGTTTTAGTTTTGATCTGGTACTCCATCAAGTTAATACAAAATTAACGGTTTTCAATGAATAAAATATTTTGTATGCACATGATGAAAGGGTAAATGAACTCCAAAATTTATGAAATTTAATCTGAAAGAAGTAAAGTAGGTGTAGATATTAATTGTTAAAAAAATTGAAAAAAAGTCATTGGATCATGGTAGTTTTGCCGCTAACTCACGTAACTTTTCCTGAGTTGGCGGCTCATCTACAGTAATCCCTATATATATATATATATATATATATATATATATATATATATATATATATATATATATATATATATATATATATATATATATATATAGTAAACGGGAAATACATCGGCGGTGAAGGGAGTTCCTTCACCGCCGCTTAGGTGGTCCAATAAAATTATTACATGTGGCGCCACTCAAGGGATATTTAAGAGAGTTCTTTTATTTGTTATTTAAGTGGCGCCACGTGTAATAATTTTATTGGGCCACCTAAGCGGCGGTAAAGGAACTCACTTCACCGCCGGTGTATTTTCCGTTTCCTCATATATATATATATATATATATATATATATTGAGGATAAACGGTGGATTATCTCTCCGCATTTTATTAATCAGGTGTTAACGAAACAAGCTATATATATAGTACATATATCTAGTCATTCATTCGTGAGTGGACATTACAAATAATGTATAAGGAGGGACACTAAATAAAATATAGAAATATTGAAATTACAGATACTACAAATGATTAGCTGGATGTCTAGTTTTATGGTTCTGCCGTCCAACTTTTACTTGGACTGTATTGTAAATTAGTCGTTCTAGTCTAATCTTCTAACATATCGGTCCACGACACTATATACTTTAATTTGAAATCACAAGTCCACCATATCAGATAAATCACTTAGATCTGTATGGCCCAATGCCTCTACAATAGGGCCCATTTGCATTTTGGGATTCAAAATCATTATGTACTCAGCCCATCTCAAAATCTCAAGGCTCATTTAAATTTTGAAATTCAAAATTCAATCCTCTCCCCACCGACCCATGTGTCCAATTGCTATGGGTGGAGGTCTCCTCCTACTTAAGATTTGTGATCTCGCCTTGAAATCTGCAATGCAAGAAGAATCCACTCTAGCTCCGGCTCCGTTGTGAAGAGAGCCGCGCCGACTCCGCTCTGGCTCCCCTCCAGCTCCGCCTCTGGTGTCGCTCCGGCTCCGCCTTGCCTCTATTCCAAAGAGAGCCGCTTCGGCTCCGCCTTGGCCAAAAACCGTTCTTCCAACTCAATCTTCTTCCTCCCTCTCAGAGATGCATCTCATGCTCTCCATCTCCACCTCCCTCCTTCCATCCAATCCAACCGGGGCAAAACTCAAATCGTCCATCACTGGACGGCTCCAATCTGGGAGAGAGAGTCCCTACTCTCGCTGACGATGGCTTATGCTTCGTGCGATCCTTCACCTCTCATTGTAGCTCTAATTTTCTCTCTTTTTTTTTTTATGACTTCTCTCCTTTGACTTTGGATTTTGAGGATTTTGAATCTAAGGGATCATGATTGTGAAGGGAGGAGGAGAATCGCTGCCACCCCTCCCCCGTTTAGCAGAATTTTGGGGGGAGAGAGGGAGATTTTTGGGGAGAGAGAGGTGGTGGGGGGAAGGAGGGCTCTCTTACACAGAACCTATATTATGATAGCTAGCGCACCAATGGTCATGGGTATAGTTCAATACAAGTTTTTTGTGTTGTTAGAGAAGCTGTTTGTAAATTCTGCATTTTATTAATTAGATTTTAACAAAACAAACTATAGCATATAGTTCATAGTCTCCCATCTCTCCACTCGAGTGGACAATAGTAAATAGTACTTGCAAATATAACTACTACAAAATAAGCCTATAGTTGAATACATTAGCAACAGAATATAGATTCGAGCTTAGGTTTTGCCAAAACATATACAAATGCGTGATAATTAAGTAATGGTACACTTGTCTCTGTTGCAAAACAAGCAGTTGACGGAGAGAGAAGGCGACGACATTAGACTTTTTGAGAGAGTTACGGCCATGGGAATGGCTATTGTGAGTGTATCAAAAGTAATATTTTTATTTTTCTAATTTAAAATTTTAAATAGCGCAAGTAAAAAATTAGTATGTAGACTTATCCACTCTGATCCCTAATAATAGAGAGAGGAAAAGGATTTTAACAGTGAAGAATTTAAAGAGTCCAAAAGAAAGAACTCTAACGTTTCTGCTTTCTTCTCTAATAAAATTTTATGTTTAGTTCTTTAGAGATCAAATGGCGTTAGAATTGTCAACGGCTTCCGTTGCATCTCCACTCGAAATTCTGGACCAAGCCGGCACAGCACAGTACAGCACAGCATGATTGGTTACATGGTCAAAGGTTTACGCAATTTTTGCAGAAAACCCCCTGGCCATTGGGGGTTTTATGCAAAAAAATTGTAAAAAATGTCTTCGAGGGTTAAAATGGCCATTGGCGGTGGGTTTTGCAAATATTTTTTGCAAAAACTTTCCCTTCCCACCTATAAATACCTCCTCATTCATCCAAATTTATTTTTCACACAAAACACAAACAACTTTCTTCATCTCCTTAATCTCTCTTCAAATTTCTTACTTAACAAAAGACTATAATTCTCACTCTCTTAAAGATTGAGCTCAAGGCTCAAGCTCTCTATGACTCCAAGCACTTATTATTCACCAAGCTCTCCTTCTCCAAATTAGAAGAATAAGTATGCTTCCTCCTTCAACTCTCAAGCTTCCTCCCTTCTTCAATCAGAAGTTCAAAGAGCAAGTAAAGTTGGCCTTCCCGCCTCTTTCTTTAGAAGCTAATCTCAATTTTTAAGTTTTTTTTTTTGGTTTATGGCGTTGAGATACACATTTATTTTTTTTTTTCAAAGTTTAATTTGGATTTTTCATTATTTTTGACCATGAATCCCTACTCAGATGCTTCTTCTTCTCATGCCGCTATTAGTTTTCCTCCTTTTTTTTTAAACTATGAATAAATACCAATTTTTACATTATGAACTATTAGAATAAGCACCACAAGTTCCATTTGCATAATCACATGAACACATTGGTTAATCTAATTTGTCATAGGAGCCTACTAAATCTACACTTCCTGATCATTCTCTGGGCGCATTCATGACCTCTAGAGCCTCCAAAGCCATATGCGGAATCATTTTGAAAAATATATAGAGAATGGTGTGAGAAAAGTTAGGTGTAAATATTGGTTAAAACCTATTCCTTTCCTAAGAGAAGTGGAATGAGTCATTTAAAGAGGCATTTGGAGAAACCACACCCATCAAATGAGCACAACTAACACAAGTAAACATATTTAGTGGTACTTTAGGAACATTTGAATACAATCTCATATAGAGAATAATTAGCTATGTATATAGTACATACCGGATAACTATTCTCTATGGTCAAAGACCCAAAATTTGAAAAATTTCTTAGAACATCACATAACCCCGAATTCAAGAAAGTCTCTAGATCAAACATGTAAATCAAACATAGTAAAATATATCAAGATAAAAGAAAATATTTAATTGCAATTTTGAATTTTTTTTTTTTTATTTATAGAGTTGTTATTACTTCTGATTATTGCGAAATATTAAATGACAGTCGTTTTATATGCGTAACAATCCATTACATAGATGAAGCCGGTATAATCAAAAAAGAATAATAGGATTTAGAAGATTGGAATTTTCTCACAAAATGCATAATCTTTATTAATATTTGTTTAGTGGTTTTTTAGCTTTTGGAATAGAATGAGAAATTTTTCTATTTGTTTTGATAATGCATCCAAAAATATGGTTGTAATTGAAATTCCAAAAAAGTACATGAAACCAATTTTAGAAGGAAAACTATTTCTTATTAGATGTATTTATCACATAATAAACTTGTGTATTCAAAATAGATTAAGGATTGTTAACGAATCCATACTTAAACTTAGAAACACAATAACATTCACGAAATGTAGTTCGCCAAACTTTAAACAAATTTGTAAACAATTTAAACTTGTACCTAAAGTTATATCCAAGGATGTAAGAACACAGTGGAACTGCATATACAAGATATTACATGAGGCAATTCAATATAAATATGCATTACAATTATTTACCCAAATGGAATGGTGAGTTCACTGAGCAGGATAGTGTGCTCAAATAAAATGTCCCCTCAGGAAAATCAAAGAATGATAATGGCTCCTAAGGGGGGAGGAGAAAAAAAAGTCCTTTTACCTGGATGGCTAGTACGCTTAAGAATACATTATTAAAGTCCTTTAAATGATATAAGTAAGAAATTATAAATTTTGTACTCTGGATGGTTAGTACAGCTAAAATACATTAATTAGATGAGACATTAATTTTATTTATAGCTAATTAGATACGATTTTGTTTTAAACTTTAATTAATAAATTCATTTAATAATTATGAACAAACAAGAACCTAAGCCGCTTTACCACTTTACAATTTTTTTTTTTGTTTTTGTTTTGGGAAAATCTTTAATTTTTAGACCATTGGAGCTCAAATTGAAATGAGATTCTGTGATACTCAATGAAATTTGGGTCCAAATTCATGTTTAATAGTAAACTTAATTCCTCTAGTTTCCTAATCTGACTAGGATTAGCACGCACTTAGCGTGGGCCCTACACAGAGCTCCAAATCATTTTGGGTTCCCTTTTTAGAAACAGTTTGATAGATTGATTCACACTCCTATTCGGACTCGGATCGTTCACGAACGCGCGCATCTCTTTCATTACTTATAAATAGAAAGAATGAAAGGCTTTTTTCACTGCAACCAAACCAAATCAAATTGATTAGCAGTAATTCTTGAACAATGGCTTGTTCCCTCAACAACAACAACAACTATCAACGCAAACAATCCCAATTCCAATCCCTTTCTAATCTCCACTCTCTCCTGGATCCATTCCAAACAGTCCCCGAGCCCGAGCAGAGCCAAATGGTCGAGGCTACGCTGCGTCGTGCGGCAATGCGGCAGCACCTGGAGCGCGTTGCCGAGCGAATCCATAGCCATGGCGAGCCCTGCTCGGACTGCACCGAACGACTGGTGCGGGCCGTGATGGCAGCAGACAGTGTAGGAGGAATCCACGACCTGGACAAGTACAGAGCGATGGCGCTGCACTTGATGGAGATGGAGAGGTGGATGCTGCAGATGAGGCTCCAACAGCTCGAGCCGTCGAAACGCCACCATTTTCGGGCTTTCCATCAAGAAGATGAAGAAGAGTATGATGATGATGACGAGGAGGAGGAGGGGACTCTAAAGATTTTAGTTTAAGGAGAGTGACAGTCTTTATGTATATTTTTTACTTTTCTTTTCTTTTTGGCGATAATAATATGCAACGTTATGTCGACAACATAAAAGGTGAGGCATTAGGCTGCATTTTGCATTTCGCAATATTGTTTTGATTTTAATGAAAAGGTGAGATGACTTATTAATTTCCAGCTTAATGGAACTCGTTTAGGGCCTTAGGGTTACAATTTTGTCCATATTTTTTAACTAATATCCAAATTTTGAGGACAGCTATAGACAAGTGATATTTTCGCTACTAATTCTTTGATTTCATCTCTTCGCCAAAAATAGTTTCTTGATTTCCAAGGGAATCGGAATGTAATGAACAAGGAGGAGATCATATAAATTTTGGGATTAAATCATGATTTTGTTTACCAAACTACATATTTGAGCATTCAGGGAAAAAAAAAAAGTATGCCTTTATATGATCAATGCTTCTAAGTTTTTACCTGAAATTCAAAAAATAGTGTTGATTATAATTTATAGTTTCAAATCAATAAACGAAGAGCTTTGTAATTAGCAATCCAAGAGGATGGAACTCGTCAACTTTAGAACCTTTATATCTTGAAATATACGCACATTTTTGTATCTATATCACATTTTCATTAATTTTTTTATCTATATTAAATGAGATTAAGAAATTATAAATTATTTAGATTTGGAAGACTTTTCTATATTGATATCTCTGTCACTATTACAGCAAAACTCCGAAGTTATAATGAGAATTGAGGAAAATTATTTTATATTTTAACAGTCAAAATGACATAATAAGTTTAGATGATAAATTGATTTATGGCTAGTTAGATGCTATTTTGTTATAAGGTTAAATTAATAAATTCCTCTAACAATTTTAGGCAAAGAATTAGCATTGACCACCTCACACTTGTAGAGTTTTTGAAGAATCTTTAATCTTTTTTAGCCTAAAGAGCTCAAATTGAGATGCAATTTAGTCAAACATCAATAAAAAATTTGCGTCCCAAATCATTTTCGTCCAATTTACCACTAACTCCTTCTAGTTTCCTAATCTGACTGGGATTAGTACTTAGCGTGGGCCCTACACTGAGCTCCAAATCATTTTAGAATTAGTTCGATTGATTGATTCCGAGTCCGGCTCGGACTCGGATAGTCCACAAGCGCGCCTCCGCATTCCTCATAAATAGAAGGAACGAAATGCTCCTCGTTGTTATCGAATCAAATCAAATTGATTAGCAGTACTGTTCTTGAACAGTGGAAACAAATTAAGATGGATTGTTCCCTCAACAACAACTATCAACCCCAGTCTCAATCCCATTTCGATCTCCAATCTCTCCTTGATCGATTTCAAAACATCCCCGAACCGGAGCAGAGCCAGATGGTCGAGGCTGCGCTGCGTCGTGCAGCAATGCAGCAGCACCTGGAGCGCATTGCCGAGCGTATCCGTAGCCATGACGAGCCCTGCTCGGCCTGCATCGAACGGCTGACGCAGGCCGTTATAGCGGCAGAGAGTATTGAAGAAATGTATCATTTGGAGGAGTACAAAGAGATGGCACTGCAATTGATGGAAGTAGAGCGGATGATGCTGCTCAAGGATCTCGAAGAGTCGAAGCATCATCAAGAAGATGCAGCGGAGGAGGGCATGGAGCTGGAAGAGGAGGAGGAAGATGGTCTTGATATGGATATTGATTAAGAAGAGAGATGTACTCCTTGGTTTAATTTAATGAAGTAATTAGAGGATTTTATCTCTAATTTTTACTTGATTCATTTTTTTTTTTTTTTTTTCCTTTCTATCTGTCATCTGACTTTGAGATTTAAGTGTTCTTCTTCGACTTTTTGAGCTAAAAGCAAGTAATTTGTGTTACTATTATTTAGAAGATTTGAATGTATTCAACTGAACATGAGGCACCGTTTGACTAGCCTTTTTGCGTTTTTATCTTTTCTAGTTAGACTTACAAATACATTTTATTTTTTTGCAATGGCAATTGAACCTCTTATTGCTGATCAAACTCACATACATATTTTTTTTTGCAATATTCTTTTAATTGAGTCCCTATCAGAAGTCGAACTCAAAATCTCTTATGAGAGAGATAATATTACTAAAAACAAGGCTCATCGACTTTTTTTTTTTTGGCGCTCTTATGGCCTTTTTATCTGATCAATGGTCTAGGATATTATTTTGCCACAAAGGCAAACCTAACCTCTGCCCTCATAGCCACCTCTGATGCACTCAACCCACCCACACCATTTTATATCTCTTTATGTTTATCATTATATTACAAGGATTCTTCTGATAGTGAATGCTTTGGCATATTATAAATACTTATTTTTGAAATTTGAATCCTAATTAATTTAACTAAATGACGAAGAGAGCTTGAGATGGCTGCAGCCTTCTATTAAAAGAAAAAAGAAAGGAAAAGAAATGTTATCCTTTTTTATTAATTAGTTTAAGTTTTTTTCTAGGAAAATAATATTAAGTATGGCTTTGTGAATAAAGATAAATATCCATTTTTATGTTATTATTGTATCTTGATTTATTTTGGCTTGTCACAAAAAAAAAAAAAAAAAAAAAAAAGGTAGATTGAATAAGCCGGTGGAGAAACTAGTTCTTTCTTCAATTTCTTCGTATGCAATGTTACCATCAATATGAGGAGCAAACTAAATATGCTCTTGATTTCTTCAAGCACATATACAAGAGAAGCTAAATAGGGGTCATTCTAAATGAGCCCATCCTTTTTGTAAGTGATCAAAAACTCTCTCGCATCTGTCCTATCTGTTCGGCTGCTAATACCCGTATAGTGCTATACTCATTCGGATATTAATTAATATCGAAATGAAATTCGATCTCCACTGTTAATCAAAATTACTCTCGATTTTTTTTTTGAAAAAATGATGAAAACTTAGTTCAAAAAGCTAGCGTAAAGATTAGTTCTTACCTCCATGCAAGACGAATTTACTAGTTCTCTAAATAGGATTGAGAGAAGTAAGAAAATAAAGAGTAGTTTAGTGTTACGTTTAGGGATTTTGGGTTAAGGTTGAGTTTTTTTTAGAATGAGAGGGTGACGGTTCTTGGGGAGAAGACAAGAATAACTTATTTAAAGAAAAAAAATTTATCAAATTTTGAGAAAATGGAGGATTAAAGTGAAATAAGCTAGAGATATAACAGGAATTTCGGACCAAAAATATGACTGGGACTAAATTATGATAATTTAAAATATTTAGATGACTAAATTATAAATATGAAGATTTAGGAGATTAAATTCTAATTTTTAAAGATTTAAGAGACAGATATGTAAAAACCCCTTGATAATAATAATAATACGAGAGTCCCCCCTAATCTGCTTGTTTATGTTAATTGAAGAGTGTTGTTTACTAATTTATTTTTTAAAATTTTTCTTTCTGATTAGATCTGTGATTTGAAGTTGAGATTAGTTGGCTGGGTTGAGATTCTTATAAATATCTTTAAAGTTCATTTCCTAATGCACAACTTTGTCTCCTCTGTGTCTAATCTAATTTATCTAATTTGGCTCTATCTATTTATGAGGTTTCCTTTTTTAGAAACAGTTTGATGGATTGATCCCCACTCCTGCTCGAACTCGGATTCAACAAATGCATCTCTTCATCCTCTATAAATAGAAATAACGAGAGGCTTCCTCACTGCAACCACATCAAATCAAACTGATTAATAGCAACTCTTGAACAAGAAACGGAGATGGCTTGTTCCCTCGAAAACTACCAACCCCAATTATTCCAATTTGATCTCCAATCTCTCCTCCATCAATTCCGAACCATCCCCGAACCCGAGCAGAGCCAAATAATGGAGACTGAGCTGCGTCGTGCCGCAATGCAGCAGCACCTGGAGCGCATTGCGGAGCGTATCCATAGCCACGGCGAGCCCTGCTCGGACTGCACCAAACGACTGATGCGGGCCGTGATGGCAGCAGACAGTGTAGGGGGAATCTACGACCTGGACAAGTACAGAGCGATGGCGCTGCACTTGATGGAGATGGAGAGGGGGATGCTGCAGATGAGGCTCCGACAGCTCGAGCCGTCGAAACGCCACCATTTCCGGGCTTTCCATCAAGAAGATGAAGCAGAATATGATGATGATGATGACGACGAGGAGGGGACTCTTAAGATCTTAGTTTAAGGAGAGTGATAGTCTTTATATAGATATTTTTTCTTTTATTTTCTATGCAACGTTATGTCGATAACATAAAAAGAGAGGCATTGGGCTGTATATTTAATTTATCTCCAAATTAATGGAACTCGTTTAGGCCTTTAAGGCTATTGTCTTGTTCATTAATCATGGTGGTCTCTGGCATTTAACTTGTTCATATTTTGAATAATATCCAAATTTTCTACTAGTTGCTTGATTTCTTCTCTTCTCTGCCAAAGAGTTTCTTGATTTCCAATGGAATCGAAAGAAATGAACGAGGAGGTGATCATATAAATTTTGGGATTAAATGATGATTTTATTTACCAAGCTATATATTTGAGTATTCGTTAAAGAAAAAATATATGCCTTATAATCAATGCTTTTATATTTACCTAGTTTTTACCTGAATAGTGTTGATTATAATTTTTAGTTTAAAGATACAAGAGGATAGAGAGGACGAGGAGTGTCATTTTAGAATCTTTATATCTTGAAATAAACCCACATTTTTTTTATCACAATTTGAAATAAAATTTTATTTATCTATATTAAATGAGATTAAGAAATTATAAATTTTCTAGACTTGGAAGACTAATCCATATTAAAGTCTCTGTCACTATATCAAAACTCCGAAGTTGTGATTATGATTGAGAGAAGTTATTTTATATTTCAACAGCAAAACTTACTTAATTAGTTAAAAGATAAATTAATGTATGGCTAGTTAGATACCATTTTATATTATAAGGTTAAATTAATAAATTCTTTTAACAATTTTAGACAAACAAGAGGTTTGGCCACCCCACGTTGTAGAATTTTTAGCCCAAAGAGCTCAATTAGAGATGCAATTTAGCCAGATCAATGAAAAATTTGCGTCCCCAATTCATATCCGTCCAATTTACGAGTAACTTCTTTTAGTTCCCTTATCTGACTAGGAATAGTACTTAGCGTGGGCCTTGTAGACATCCAAAAAAAAAAAAAAAAAACAAGAAGAGGGGAATAATCCCCGCGGGTTGCCACCCGCGACACTCGCAGGAGATCCCTCGGGTTGCAACCCGCGGAGCTCCCGTGGAATATCTTTCGCTTCCATTCCGTTTGCATGGGAATTCAAATTTTTTGAGATTAATCACGTAGATTTAACCCGAATTCGAGGGAAGAATTTTGGCCGAATTGGAAACGCTCCACAATCTATAAAATTAGAAAACAAAAGTCCAAAAAAAGGACTCTCAGAGTCCGGAGAAAAAAGGGATTTTTTTTTTTTTTTGAGGAGTTTTTCAAAGAGTCCAGAAGTTCCAGAGAGTTTAATTTTCATCCCAATCCAGATTGGATCGTCAACGGAGTGCAGAATCAAGACTCCACCGCTGCCAGAATCTACAAAAATAAAGAAGAATCGAAATCAATCGATTCCCATTATTGTAATCTCTATTTTCTATGTGTAATTTTTATTTTATTGCTGTAATTCCAAAGTAAATTGGCAATATAAAGAAATATTCAATTTTTCTGATATACAGGCCTACACTAGGCTCCAAATTGTATCTTTTTTTTTTTTGGAAATAAACGGTAAGCAACTGTCCCCTGCGTTTCATTAAAACGATTTTAATAGAACTACAAAATAAAGTAAGAGTACATATACTTGCCAGACAGCATAAGTAGGTAAAAGTACAATCCAATACATACTACAAAATAACATAAAACAAGTACACCCTGCCACTACGGTCCCTGGCTGCAGATGGAGAAAAATCTGCAATCTCTACTCATCACGTGAGCTACCACGGGGAACTATGCCCGTTTCAGTGTCTGCGACTGTTGATCCCAAATTGCGTCTTGGAGTATCCGCTGCAGTATTTCTTGGAGAGGCGGAACGATGGGTTTTCTGTCACCAAATCATTTTCGACTTCCAAATCCTGCTTGGACTCGGATTCACAAACGCGCCACTTCATTCCTCATAAATAGAAAGAACGAAATGCTTCCCGCTGCAATCGAATCGAATCAAATTGATTAGCAGTAGTAATTCTTGAATAGTTGAAGCAAAGATGGATTGTTCCCTCAACAACGACTATCAACCCCAATCTCACTCCCATTTCGATCTCCAATCTCTTCTCAATGGATTTCAAACCATCCCCGAACTGGAGCAGAGCCAAATGGTCGAGGCTGCGCCGCGTGGTGCAGCAATGCAGCAGCACCTGGAGCGCATTGCCGAGGGCATCCGTAGCCATGACGAGCCCTGCTCAGCCTGCATCGAACGACTGACGCAGGCGGTGATAGCAGCAGAGAATATTGAAGGAATGGATCATTTGGAGGAGTACAAAGAGATGGCATCTCTAAAATTTAATATAGAAGATTTATGTGGATAAACCGAATAGTTAGTTATGATATTTACGTCCAAAAGAGGTCCAAAAGAGGTGGTGCATAAAAAAAAAAAATCATGCAATTTTGATACATTTTGACTGTATAAAGTAAACGGTTTTTTACCAGTAGAACAAATAAGAATTCTTAGTCGATGATTTTTTTCATAATTATATATATAAATGACATATATATGTCAGAGAGAAAGCTAGAACCAGAGAAAATGAAAAAAATAGTGGGAGCGTTCGGATGATTGTTTGGACAAGTGATCCTTTCACTAAAACTAAACTATACTTATCATCAGACTAGTCAATTCATACGTCTTAATGCATTATTCATTTTATATCTCAGTTTGATTTTCTTACACCATCCCACTTTCTATATCCAATATTAACCCTAGTTATATTATCTTCTTCATCAAATTAAAACCATTTCAGCCTGCATGAAGTATTCTTGGATTTATGACTACATAAATGTATAATACAGTAGCTCAGAAAAGATGGTTTCTATTCCTTATGGTCAGCAAAAATAGAGTTATTCAAATAAAGAAGATCTCAACACCGTAGATATAATGATATTGGGTGACTTGTAGTTACTAATGTTCTTCTTACGCACCCCAAAATCAATACTATAATTAAGCAATTGTTTTTTTTTAAATTGTTTTTTTTTCAAATTTCCAATCAACCACAGATAGATTTACAGGTATATGTAGAACAAATATAGTAATTTAGTAAATAACTAAGTATAAAATAAGTGGAAAACCCAAGAAATGTTTGGAATTATTTAGAATTTTATAAAACACGTACTTTAGATTAAAGAAAATAATAAAAGTAGTATCTTTAATTACATTGAAAATTTTCAAACAGTCAAATGTTAAAGAAATACAAATGTCTAAGTGATTGTGTGATTTTCTTAGATATAAACTTGTCCTCCAATTTTAACACATAGTTTATGACAGGGAAGGAACTAGGATTGTAAAGTGGGAGGGGCCAATAATGATAGTTTTAATTTGTACTAATAGAAACGTACTACACAAAATTAATTTCAATTTCCATTTCATTGCAAAGTCTAATTTTAACAATATTCATAACTGAAAATGGCATCTTATAGTTGCAATAGATACTGGAAGAATAAGTACAAGTATACTCACTTTATAAACTGTTGGCAGTGAAAATTTCCAAGTAAAATGGGGTTTTCCACAACAGAACGCGGAGCTAACTCTGTAGTTTCGCGCCTGGCTATTCTAGCCCCGCGTATGAATAAAACACGGAGCTAATCAATAGTTCCTCGTTCTGATTTCTTAGCTCCGCATTTTGATGTGATTAGCTCCTTGTGAGCAGATAACCAGAATATCGAATTGATTGAGATTAAAATTTGGGCTTATCCAAAACCCAAATTAAATCCAATCATAACTCTAAATCAAGAGATTTAAATAAAACTAAGATATTTGATTAGAATTATTGATGAATACAAATTCTATTTAAATAGAAACTCTCATATTAACTTAAGGCTATAAATACCCTTTTGAGGAAGCCTTAGGGGATCTTTTGAAAGTTTTTGTGAAGTTCGAGTTACGCGTGAGAACCTTGAATGAATCAAGACTAGAGAAAATTATCCAAAGTCGGCCGGCATCTTCTTCATCAAGAGCAAGAACACCATCGTCGTCAGATCATCAAAAAGAACTACTAGTTAGAACCCATAGCCAGATAGATCCCACAATTCATTGTAAAAGAGAGCTATAATCTATAAATCCTCTCGTTTGTTCTTTTCTTATTCACTTTCGTTATAATCTAAGTTGAATTCAATGGAAGGAAAGCAAATTTCTGCTACAAACAAACTGGCGACCACAGTGGGAGACATCTCTTTCACCAAAGAAGAGATCATGGCGCAATCTGACGTCGAGAGGATCAGATCCGACGTGAACATACTAGTCGAAGAGATCAACCAGAAGAAGTACGAGGAGTATCTCTCCTCTGAATCAGGTAACCTGACAGAAACGCGATGCTATCGTCGCGTGCGCTCCAATACCCGAGAATCGGGTAAACAGAAATCCACCGATAACCGAGGACCCGTGGAGACCGCGGCCATAAAGCCGTCGTTTGGACAGAAAACCCTAGCAGAGGATAGCATCTTTACTGCCGAAGAAAGCTCGGGAACTGGATTGACCAGAACCCAACTCCGAAATAGAAATCGAGGAGCTAGGCGAAAGGCCCTCAAAGCCTGCATTGAACGCAAGGCTAACTTCACAAAACACGAGGCTATAGTCTCTTGCAAATTGGCTCACATTAATCGCAAGACCAGCCAATATCGCGATAAACGCGAAGCTAAGACTTGCGTTAATCGCAAGATTTCTTATATTCGCATTAATCGTGGGGATAAAATTTCTTTAAAGCCAGCGTGTGATTCTCCACGCGAGGCTACTACTGAGCTTAGCGATAAACGCGAATCAAGTAAGACTTGCGATAACCGCAAGATTTCTGATACTCGCATTAATCGCGAGAATAAAATTTCTTTAAAACCAGTGTGTGATTCTCCACGCGAGGCTGCTACTGAGCTTAGCGATAAACGTGAAGCCAGTAAGACTTACGATAACCGCAAGATTTCTGATACTTGCGTTAATCGCGAGGATAAAATTTCTTTCAAGCCAGCCTGTGATTCTCCACGCGAGGCTACTACTAAGCTTAGCGATAAACGTAAAACCAGTAAGACATGCGATAATCGCAAGGCTCCTTACCTTCGCGTAAATCGCGAAGATGATTGGCAAATCTGCGTTAATCGCAAAAATCGCACTAAACGCGAAGTTATGACTTGCGTTAATCGCAAGAATAAGCCAGCGTGCAAGAATTTTCTTCCACGCGAGGCTAATATTCCAGAGGATAAACTTCTGCAAAAAAGTCAAGCCAGCGTAAAATGCGAGGCTAGTGTATCAAAACACGAGGCTATTTCTCAGCTCCGCTTGTCAAAACGCGAAGCTACTTCTCCGCTCCGCATATCAAAATGCGAAGCTACTGTTCAGCACCGCGTAAATCAACCTGAATACAAAATCAGGGTTGATCATTGCACTGTTGGACCAGAACTTGACACTAATAGTTCCAAGAAGCTCCAGTGGGCCCCTGGACCCTCTTAATGGATGAGTGGGCCCCATGATTCCATATCTAAGGTCACTGATTTTAGAGAATATCTAACTAAGAAAAAGAGTATAAATCAAGTTCAGTCTGAACCTATTTGCCACTGTCAGCAGCTTATGACAGCAATATCCGCTGTAGTGGACAATTGCTGCTGCAGCAAGAACAGGGTATCGGTGTTCTACCGGTTGACTGAGTAAGACGAAAACCCTGCCAAGAAGACGAAGATTACTCCCCGAAGAAAAGAGTGGAGAACTGTAACCTCTAATATGGTCGGAAAGGGTTGTTCGTCGCAAAAGTTCCTTCGCTTCCTCCCATTGAATTAACTTAAATTACAATGAAAGTGAACAAGATATAAAAAAGAACAAACGAGAGGATTTTATAGTTCAATCTCTCTCTTTTACAATAGTTGTGGGATCTGTGGCGATGGGATCTGTCAAGCAGTTCCTTTGGACGATCGGTACATTGAAATCTTCTCTTTTAAAGATACGGCCGAACATAGACGATCTTCTCTGGTTTTTGATTTGTTCAAGGCTCTCTCGCGTAACTCGAACTTCTCAAGAACTCCAGAAAGAAGATGGTAGTTTTCTCTGATCTTCACGAACTCAAGGCTCTATGCGTAACTTGAATTCTCTAAGATTTCAGAAGATGATCAGCAAAGGCTTCAAGGCTCTCTCGCGTACTTGAATTGCCAAAGGATCGATAGGAGGCTTCCGATGCCAAAAAGAAGACGAAGCTCCCTGATCTCTGGTTTTGATTAGTTCAAGGCTCTCACGCGTACTTGAATTTTACCAAAACTTCCAAAAGATCCAAAAGGCGCTCCCAAGGGTTTCGCCAGGAAAGTATTTATAGCCTCAGGTTAATGCAAGAGTTTCTATCTAAATAGAACTCGCATTCATCAAGGATTCCAATCAAATATCTTAGTTTTGATGGAATTCTGATTAGACTTGATTCGGGTATTTGGATAAGCCCAGAATCATAATCTCAATCAATTTGAGATTCTGGTTATCTGCTTACACGGAGCTTTAATCGCATCAAGACGCGACGCTAAATAACCAAAACGCGGAGCTAACGCGGAGCTATTGATCATCTCCGCGTTTTACTCAAACGCGAGGCTAATACAAGCCAGACTGCGGAATCAACGCGGAGCTATTAAACATCTCCGTGTTTTATTCAAACGCAGGGTTAATATAACCAAACGCGGGGCTATTGAATTAGCTCCGCGTTCTGTTGTGGAAAATCCTTTTAACTTAGAAATTTTCACTGCCAACAGAACCCCCTCCAAAGTTTTCAAAATGGTTTAGACTTCAGCAGATTTTGAAATACTTTGGATATCTAAACTGAAACGCGGAGTTAGAATACCAAGTCTATCTCGCGTTACGCTCACTTACGCGGAGCTAATCAGCTTCACTTCGTCTTCAGTGAAATGAGTAATTATGTCATTAATTACCCCGAGTTTCCACGCCGAATACCAAGCGACGGAATTTCTATTTAAATAGAGCTCCCGGCTCATCTTCTTCTTCATCTCATCTGAAGAATTTCTGAGAACTCGAGTGACTCACGAATGATCTTCAACTGATCTTCGTTCAATTCTTCATAGGATGTCTCTCCAGAGGAGTTTGGCTTTTCGCAAGTTGGCCGGCGTTAATGGCAGCAGCCGTGAAGGTAAACGCAACAGCGAACCAGTCTATGCAGCGTCTTCCGAAGGTAAAAACCTCATCTCTTGGTTTTCTAAGAACCATTTTGAGATATTTTGGCTTGGTTTATTCTGGACGATTGCTTTGTCTTGTTGGCGAGATCGCCGTTTTATTGTGTCGTCCCTGCGCTTGAAACGCGGGGTTTTACTAGTAGTCTCAATGAATCCGCGAGGCTATCCTTGATTAGCAGTCGCTATGAATCGTGAGGCTATCTTTGATTAGCAGTCGCTATGAATTGCGAGGCTATTTTTGATTAGCAGTCGCTATGAATTGCGAGGCTATCTTTGATTAGCAGTCGCGATGAATCCGCGAGGCTATCCTTGATTAGCAGTCGCTATGAATTGCGAGGCTATCTTTGATTAGCAGTCGCGATGAATCCGCGAGGCTATCTTTGATTAGCAGTCGCGATGAATTGCGAGGCTATCTTTGATTAGCAGTCGCGATGAATTTAAAATAGAAGGAAAGAGCAGAAAGAAATCTTGTCCTCCTTTACGCGAAGTTATCGCATCATCCTCTGCGTTTAAAGCGCGAGGCTATTTCTTCAACTGTGCGCGGAGTTAGCTTAGCTCCGCGTTTTCACTCTTTTGGAAACTCTGTTCCTTTTGCAGTAAGTTCAATACTTTCTGAAGAGGAATGTATGTGGGTCCATCGATCTTCATCAGCAGAAGTGACTCTAAGGAAGTCAGAAGCATATGCTTTACAATATAGTTGCAAGTTTCAAACTCTGGCTCCGAGAGATAAACTCCAGAAGGGGCTGTAAATAAGGAGCTGCAGCACTTGCAGTGCAGAATTGCGCTTCAGTGCAGCACTTTCCTTTCCTCTCGTGCTTCATTTCAGATGACAGATCCTAGTTGACATTTGCAGAGGAGATCTTTTGCATGTGAACCAGGGAACTGAGCTTCAACACTCCGTAGAGAAATCTTGAATTCCTTTTGCATGTGAACCAGGGAACTGAGCTTCAACACCCCGTAGAGAAATCTTAAATTCCTTTTGCATGTGAACCAGGGAACTGAGCTTCAACACCCCGTAGAGAAATCTTATTGTTTTTGCTTATTTGATGAGTTTGATCATGTAAAAGCTTTTGGGAGAGCTATAACTCCCTCTTTGTAATCTTTTGCTTCATGAATAAAGATAAATTATTTTCCTCTCTATCTGTTAGCTTCAAGAATTTTTGCTTGCTCAACAGACAGATGGTTAATAATTTTGGTAAAATAGTCTAAGGCACTTCTGCGCAACGTAGATGATCGGATAAGGATCGCTTTAACTTAGATGGAAGCGCTTAATTGCACTCGTCAGAAAATCTAAGTTTTTCCATGAAAACGCGAAGCTAAGGCACAGGCTATCCTCGCGTTTTGTATAGTTGCGCGGAGTTAATCAACTGCGCTTTTTCTTAGTCGCGCGAGGCTAATAGCTTCGCGTTTTAGAGAGTAACTGATCAGTCACTTTCTCCGAAACTCGCGTCGAATTCCAAGAGGCGGTTCCTTCCATTTAAAAGAAATCTCTATTTCTTATCCTTCTCACTCTATTTGAGAATTTTCCAGAAACTTAGAGATTCAGGCGATCAGAGTTCAAACGACCCAATCTTCTTCCGACCGAGTTTCTCCAAATTTTCAGTCGATTTTTCTCAGCAATGGCACCCAAAACTCGTGCTACTTCTCGAGCGGCTCCATCTTCGGCGACTGGCGCAAGCAGTGGTGGCGGCGGCCAAGGCAGCAACACGCCAGCCCACATTTCGCCTATCGGGGGTAAGAATCTCTCCATCGAGACTCTCTAGAACATTTCTAGAGTGATTTGGCTTAATTTTAACTGATGAATCAACTCCTTTACCGGCGAGATCGCCGTACTCCTGCCGTAAGGCTTGGAGAAGAAGAAAAGTCTCTGACTGCCTTCTTACGCGAAGTTATCGCGTCATCCTCGCGTTTAAAGCGCGAGGCTATTTTTAAGTAGCAGTCGCGCTGAAAACGCGAGGCTATTTTGAGTAGAAGTCGCGCTGAAAACGCGAGGCTATTTTGAGTAGCAGTCGAGCTGAAAACGCGAGGCTATTTTGAGTAGCAGTCGCGCTGAAAACGCGAGGCTATTTTGAGTAGCAGTCGCGCTGAAAACGCGAGGCTATTTTGAGTAGCAGTCGCGCTGAAAACGCGAGGCTATTTTGAGTAGCAGTCGCGCTGAAAACGCGAGGCTATTTTGAGTAGCAGTCGCGCTGAAAACGCGAGGCTATTTTAAGTTCTGCGCGGTCTAATTTGTAGCTTCGCGCGGCGCTATTCTTAGCTTCGCGCGTTCTAATTTTTAGCTTCGCGCGTCCATACTTAGAGAATTTTTTCTATCTTATAGAAACTTCTCTCACTCTGCTTTCTTTTTGCAGTAGGGTATTCGATGGAATCTCTTCCCCACAAGAATTACTTCGGCTTTGCTGGGGGTTCTGATCCCTCCGGCCAATTCCGTTTCACTACCATCCTGCCCTCATACAAACCATACCCGAAGGAACGCAAGGAGAAGCTGATCAAGTACCACCCTACTACTGCGCGAGAAATCATAACTGACGCAGCTTTTGAAGATGTGAACAGAAAGGCGATGGAGAAACCCGTCTTCCTCTTTGGAGACCAGATGGACCACTCAGATAAGATCCTTTCTGAAGAGGAGCATGTTTGGTTATATAACTCAGGCGAAATGCTGATGTTTCTGCCTAGGATGGATCATAGCTATCCTCTGGTCTATCTTCAGAGGCTAGCGATGCCTCGAGAATTAAAGTGGGGACTGACTCAGGAGCAAGATGGCGTCCCAACAGGCAAATTTGGTGCCAAAGGGGTTTATCAAGATGGTTCCCCAAGATGCATTACTGGCTTGCTTCCAGGCCGATTTGGCAAGGAGCTTCCAGTGGGAGAAGTCTCATCTCGTGCCCGAACTTTCTTAAGTGAGTTCTTGGCGAAGGATGGTCAGTACCCGGCTAGCGGCTTCAGGATGCCTGGCTGGGTTCATTCTTCTAACAATATGTGGCGGGCACGCCTTGTTCAGTACATGCTGGATTCCCACGAGCCCATTTTAAAGGATATTGGCTTGTATAAAGCCATCAGGAATGTCCAATTCGGGTTTTCCCAGAGTGCTTATCACTTTTACTGCCTCTTGGAGATGTATAACCCTGAAACCTATACTTTCTTTACACCAGTGGGTGAGCTAGGGTTCGCTCTCCATGAGATGTTTGAGGTTTCTGGGCTCTCGATGGGCGAAGTCCCTTACGAGGAGTATATCCCCACTACCGATGAGTTGAACATGCTATTGGCGAGGGACGAGCGCATCCATGCCACATACTGGGAGATGATGTGCCATTATCATATTTGCGCTGACCTGACAGGTGCACGTAATCATGGTATTGGCCACAAGAAGTGGGCCGAATACCTTTTTGCCAACCTGAATTCTAAGGATAGCTCGGCCACTATCCATGGTCATCCACCCATCTATGGCTCAGAGATTGATCACCGTATTGCTAAGGGCCGCCATCTATTATATTATACCACTGAATCCAATGAGAATAGATACGGTCCTGGTACTTCATTTAAGAGCTATCACTATCAAGCCCAGTTTCCGATCTCCAACAGAGGTCTCATTGCCGGGTTTCTGATGCTGTGGCTCAAAAGATGCGTCGTGCCGTCATTGCCCAAGGAAGCGATTGCAGTGACCGTGGTATATCCAGCGGTTCTTCTTGCATACGGCCGACCCCTTGGACTCCTTCCCGCTATGGTATGCTATTTGCAGTATGGACTGAGGGTATTCTGTCGTGATTTCCTCCTCACTATTAAGGTCAAGGGGAAAGGAAAGGGCAAGTCGAGAGAGACTGCCCAACCGAAAACTCCAAACCCTAGGGTGGAGATGCCCGACACCTATTTGATGGCGTGGCTTGTCTTGCACTGTCCCTCCTTAATGAGTGCACCAGAGCGTCGTTCGGACGAAAAGTGCTTCCTTGTAGAACTGTATGAACGTTCTTCATGGAGGCAGAATTATATGTCCCAGATTCGGAAGACTCTTCGTAGCTTTCAGAATTACGAGATCTTCCGGTGTTTTCCTGACTTTCCCGGTGGAGGATATGGGACGAGGCTAAAGGATGCCATGGGAGCAGATAAGTTCACTACTTTATCTGCAGGAGCGTTCTGGTGGCTTCTCAACATCCGTCCCGGACACTTGGTGTATCGTCAAGATCTCAGGTGTCAGATTGAGCCATATACTCCGAGTCGCTTTGCTCGTCAGTTTGGATATTCTCAACTTTATGTGGGCAATCCAAATAAAGATCTTGCTTACGAGGGGAATTTATACGAAGGTGCTCGTGGCTGGTTCCATTTTGCAGCGGGCGGGACTGAAGCTGAATTCTCCTTGCCCCAGAAGGTGCCAGAATTGGCCATGACCCTCAGCTCCTGCAATTGGTTCAACATTGCGAATGCTGACGTTCCCGGCTTCTCTCTCAATCGCAGTTGTTGCAAAGAGATTGAAGCCCTCTATATTAGCCGCCAGGGTGCTTCTAGAGTAAGGATAAAAGGAATGGAAGAATTCCTTGGCGCTGCGGCTGAGCCTTCGGACATCAGCGAATCAGACGATGATGCCGGTGATGATGATGATGATGATGCTGGTGCTGGTGGAGTTCCTCAGCCTATTGTCAGTCGTTCCCTGAGTCCAACTCTCAAACGCCGCGGCACTTTAAAGAAAAGGCCAGGTAAGAAGCAAAAACTGACACAAGAAACCTTGATAGCCCCCCAAGAAGTGGCTATCAAACTTGCTTCCGACGTGTTGGCTTCAGCTGTACCCCCAGCGTTGGCAAGGGAGGATGAACCTGCCAAAGCTCCAAGTGTTGCTGAGATTTCAGCTCCTTCGGCCGTAGAGCCTGTAGCAGAACCTGGGGCGCAACTAACGGGTAGCGAGACGCGTACATTGCTGGAAACGACAATGGCTCCCCCTTCAAGTCCGACAACTGGACTTGTATCGCCTGGTATGGCCTTTAGCATTTTATCTTTTGCCTGTTATTATTTTAACGTAACACTGTTTTTCTGGTCTTCTGAAATGCAAGTGATCAACTTCTTTCGCCAATGCACTCGACTACCCAAGTAGAGTCTGACGATAGAATGGACCATTCTGGCTCCATTGGTGGTGTGGGTAGCTCTGCTGGTGAGTTTGTGGCTGACTATTCCACACCGGCTCCTGCATCTGTTTCCTCCTTAATTCCCCCAATTGACGAATTGGGGAGCGATGAGAGAACGGAAGTCATTATTGCAGCTGCTGCTAATGAGGCTACACCTTCTCCTAGCATGCCATCTCCAACACCCGTTTGCTCTTCTGAGACATTTCCCACGGTCGTTGGAGTGCCTTCTCAGTCAGCGATTTTAACGTCGTCTGTTGTCGTGGCTGCTGAGATACCTGCAACTCTTCCAACTCCAAGCCTTCCAGCAGGGGAGGAGAATAATTTGAAATTCTCATTCGAAGATGCTTCTCCTACCGGAGGAACTTCAGGCGGAGTGGTCCCATCTTCTCTTCCTGTTGGTGGGGCTACCCAAGTGATCTGTACCGACGGTACTTCGTCTGGGGTCTCCAGTTCTTCCAGATCTGCACTGGCTCTACTGGTCCCTCAGATCATGAATTTAATGCAGGGACGGGCTTCTTCTTCTTCAATCCCAGCCACTACTGCTCCCTTGCTCACGACACCTCTTTTGGCATTGCCTACTTTGCCTATCGACACTGCAAATCCTCTCGAAAGACTTTTCGGCTTTACTGTCGAGGATTTTATGCATTTGTTAAGAAGATGTGTCGAGATGGTTCTTACTGGCCATGATTTCTTCAGTTTCGCACGTCCACTGTTACTCCGGTATTTAGGAAATATCGAAGAATTCGGTGGGCAAGATCGAGCAGCTCCATACCGGGCCCGCCTTGCAGCTTTAGAAGAGCAAGTGACCACGCTACACACACTCCGTCAGGCGGATGTGGAGGCGATCACTGAGATAGAGCTGGCGCGGCTTCGAGCAGAATCCTTATCTCGAAGAAATATTTTAAGGCAGCAGGAGGAGAGATGGTCTCAGGAGCTGACAGAGCTCCAGGCTAGTCGGGAGTCCGTTATTGGCGACTTGCAGAGGGTAAACTTTGGAATTGAGGAAGGTCAGGCGGCCATCTCTAAAGCCCAGGAGACGATTGCCAGAGCTCGGGCCACCTTGATAGAAAATGAACTCCGATTAGGAGAATCTGTCAAGAAACGGGAGATGTTGCTTGTCCAGCAGGAGCAGATTCAGCAGGAAGAGATGGCCAGGAATCATGCCATAGAAGAATCTCGTCAGCAACAACTTTCAATAAGTGATGATGAGTTGCGTAGGCAAGCTCAGCAAACCGTGGAGGCTTCTCATCGTAGAAATTTGGACGAGACAATAAACCAACTGAGACTCCTGGGAGGCCAATAGTTTCATCTCTCTTTACCCTTTTATCTTCCTTGTAATAAGAACTTTGTAAACAGGAGAGAGATAACTTTACTATGTTTCTTTGAAATTCTTTTTGTATCTTCACCTTAATAAAGATGATTCTTTTGACTCTTTTATTTGCCGGCTTCAAAACAGATTTGCTTGCCCAACAAATAACCTGTCGTCAAAATGATTTATCTCGGTACCGTTTTATGCTCAATTTCTTGAACCGAAATAACAATTAAAGTTTAATATGGGATTTTTAGCAAACCCCCAGCTATTAACGGATTTGATTAGCATTTACCAACTACCGTTTGAGTTGGGCTAGCCACGTTATTCCCCTCAACATGGTGAGTTGTCGAGGACTACGTTTGGACTTAAATGCCAAACGTTTCCTCTTCCCTTTATTTTATCGGTATTGGGCAATTCATACTTTTACCCCAGTATGATGGGTTGGCGAGGAATTTAATCTCCTCTTCCCATTGCTATAGAAGCTTTGGGCAATTCATACTTTTACCCCAGCATGATGGGTTGGCGAGAAACTAGTTCTCTTCCCATTGCCTAGTTGGCGTTGGGCAATTCATACTTTTACCCCAGTATGATGGGTTGGCGAGAAACTAGTTCTCTTCCCATTGCCTAGTTGGCGTTGGGCAATTCATACTTTTACCCCAGCATGATGGGTTGGCGAGAAACTAGTTCTCTTCCCATTGCCTAGTTGGCGTTGGGCAATTCATACTTTTACCCCAGTATGATGGGTTGGCGAGAAACTAGTTCTCTTCCCATTGCCTAGTTGGCGTTGGGCAATTCATACTTTTACCCTAGCATGATGGGTTGGCGAGAAACTAGTTCTCTTCCCATTGCCTAGTTGGCATTGGGCAATTCATACTTTTACCCCAGTATGATGGGTTGGCGAGAAACTAGTTCTCTTCCCATTGCCTAGTTGGCGTTGGGCAATTCATACTTTTACCCCAGCATTATGGGTTGGCGAGAAACTAGTTCTCTTCCCATTGCCTAGGTTGCGTTGGGCAATTCATACTTTTACCCCAGTATGATGGGTTGGCGAGAAACTAGTTCTCTTCCCATTGCCTAGTTGGCGTTGGGCAATTCATACTTTTACTCCAGCATGATGGGTTGGCGAGAAACTAGTTCTCTTCCCATTGCCTAGTCGGCGTTGGGCAATTCATACTTTTACCCCAGCATGATGGGTTGGCGAGAAACTAGTTCTCTTCCCATTGCCTAGTCGGCGTTGGGCAGTTCATACTTTTTAGGTCAGAGGCGATTAATTACACATGCCTAAAAGAAGACTGGGGGGCTGTTCAAACTTGAGAACTAAGCACACCAGGTTTGGGTCAGAGGCGCTCAATGCGCATGCCCAAGAAAAGACTGATGGTGGTTCAAACTTGAGAACCAAACTGGAGGCGGTTCAAGGCTCTCTCGCGTAACTTGAACTGGGCACTCCAAACACACCAGGTTTAGGTCAGAGGCGCCAAACTGCGCATGCCTAAGAAAAGACTGGAGGTGGTTCAAACTTGAGAACCAGACACGCCAGGGTTTAGGTCAGAGGCGCACAATGCGCATGCCTAAGAAAAAACTGATGGTGGTTCAAACTTGAGAACCAGACTGGAGGCGGTTCAAGGCTCTCTCGCGTAACTTGAACTGGGCACTCCAAACACACCAGGTTTAGGTCAGAGGCGCTCAATGCGCATGCCCAAGAAAAGACTGATGGTGGTTCAAACTTGAGAACCAGACGCACCAGGTTTAGGTCAGAGGCGCCAAACTGCGCATGCCTAAGAAAAGACTGGAGGTGGTTCAAACTTGAGAACCAGACACGCCAGGGTTTAGGTCAGAGGTGCACAATGCGCATGCCTAAGAAAATACTGATGGTGGTTCAAACTTGAGAACCAGACTGGAGGCGGTTCAAGGCTCTCTCGCGTAACTTGAACTGGGCACTCCAAACACACCAGGTTTAGGTCAGAGGCGCTCAATGCGCATGCCCAAGAAAAGACTGATGGTGGTTCAAACTTGAGAACCAGACGCACCAGGTTTAGGTCAGAGGCGCACAATGCGCATGACTAAGAAAAAGGACTGGAGGTGGTTCAAACTTGAGAACCAGACACGCCAGATTTAGTGGGTTAAAATCACCAGAATAGAAGAAGCCCAAGTGCTCATCTGCGTAACTTGGATAAATTGGAGGCTTATACTTCCAGAGATATTAAGCATAGTATTTCTTCATAAATTTGCCACTGATCGGCATCATCATCCTATCGCCGTCTTGATTCATTAAGCGATAAGCTCCACTGGAGTAGACTGTCTCCACAATGAACGGTCCTTCCCACTTGGGTTCAAACTTACCCTTAGTCTTGTGGGTTAGCACCATTGGCCTTTTAATAGCCAGAACCAAGTCTCCTTGTTTAAAGGTCCTTGGTTTAACGTTCTTATTGAACGTTTGAGATATTCGGGCTTGATACAACACAATTTGTTGTTGAGCCCTGAGACGTTTTTCATCTAACGCCTCTAGTTCTTGCAATCTTTGCTGATGGCGTTCTTCTGTCGTCATCTTTGTGGCTAAAGCCACTCTTAATGATGGTATCTGGATTTCAAGAGGCAGAACAGCCTCACTTCCATAAACCAAAGAAAACGGGGTAGATTTAGTCGGGGTGCGAACGGTGGTGCGATAGGCCCACAAACATTCTCCCAACTTTTCATCCCAATCTCGTTTATTGGAGGAGACGAACTTCCGAAGGAGTTTGATGATCGTCTTATTGAAAGCTTCGGCCAACCCATTAGCCGCAGGGTTATATGGTGTAGAAGCGATATCTTTGATTCTGAATTTATTGCAGAATCTGGAGAATCCCTGACTGATGAATTGCGGACCATTATCATGAATAATCCATCGGGGGACGCCAAATCGGTAAATGACATGATGCTTGACAAACTTGATCACATTTGTCGTCTTCACCTCTTTCATGGGCACGGCTTCGGCCCATTTTGAAAAATAATCGGTTATTGCAAGGATAAACCGATGTCCTCTGGATGACGGGGGAGTTATTGGCCCCACAATGTCCATTCCCCAGGCTTCAAATGGCCAGCTTGTGACGGTATTGTGCAAGTATTCTTGGGGTTGATGAATAAAATTGGCATGTATTTGGCATGCATGACATCGTTTAGCGTATGCCATTGCTTCCGTAACCATGCTCGGCCAGTAGTACCCCAGCCTTCTTATACGGTCTCCAAGTTTGGGACCGGGCTGATGAGCTCCACATATTCCATCATGTGTTTCTTTCAGCACTTGTTCTGCTTCTGCTTTCGATATGCAGCGTAGCAATAGACCACCTCTTGACTTTCTATACAAAGTCTGAAGTTCATGGTCATAATAAAATCTTTGGGCCTTCCTCTTTATTGAGGTGGCTTCCTTAGGATCTTCTGGTAATATCCCATGCAAAGCATAATCCACAAACGGAAATCGCCAATCACGGGGCTCTAAGTTTAAGCCAATCTGGCATACCTCTTCGGTTTGAGATACCACATCTGGGTGGAGGAGTTCTCTACTACCAATGGTGATGCTTTTAGCTTCACCTGGCGGGACTGCCAGCGTTGCGGCTAATGCGGCAAGAGCATCTGCATAAATGTTCTCGTTTCGAGATACATGATATATGTAGAATTGTTCAAAATATCCTGCTAGCTCAATAGCTAGCTGATGATAGGGGATGAGGGCTTCATGTCTGACTTCATACTCACCTGTCATCTGATTGACAATGAGCTTAGAATCTCCATATGCCTCTAGATGGTTCACCCCTTGTTGAAGGGCTATTTTTAAGCGGATAATGAGCGCATTGTACTCTGCTATATTATTAGTGCACGGTTCTGTTAATGAGTAACCGTTAGGAAATATATGTTTATGTGGGGATATTAGCACAACCCCCACTCCAGCAGCAGATCGTCTCGCGGCACCATCAAAGAACATTTGCCAAGGTTGTTCTCCGGTAACTGTGTTGACTTCTGATGTCTGCTTTAATTTGGACCAAATTGGATGGTCTGCAAGGAAATCAGCGATTGCCTGTCCCTTCATGGCCTTTTGAGGGACAAAATGTATGTCATAGGGCGACAGTAAGAGCGCCCATTTTGCCAATCGGCCATTCAAGGATCCCGGTTTTGTCATCAGAATCTTCAGGGGATTAACCCGTGATATGACATGAATTGTTTGCCCCGAAAGGTAGTGTCGCATTTTCTGAACAGCAAACACTAGGGCTAAACATTCCTTTTCAATCGGGGTATACCGCTGTTCTGCCCCAATCATTGTTCTACTTAAATAGTATAGGGCATATTCATGGCCGTGCTCATTATATTGAGCAAGTAGTGCTCCTAAAGTATTATCCATAGCCCTTACATATATAAGGAAGGGCTGCCCAGGGGTTGGTGCCATTAGTACAGGAGGCTTAGTAAGGTACTCCTTGAGGTCATCAAATGCTTGCTGACATGCCTCATCCCATATGAAAGACACTCCCTTTTTCATAAGTTTGGAGAATGGTTGGCATCGTCCAGATAAGTTGGATATGAAGCGCCGAATATAAGCGAGCTTTCCTTGTAATCCCCTTAGTTCGTTAAGGTTGCGGGGAGGCAGCATTTCGCTAATCGCTTTTACCTTTTCAGGGTCGAGGAAAATTCCTTTTGAAGTTATTACGAACCCTAGAAACTTCCCGCTGGATACCCCTATGAATGACTTAGTGGGATTCATCTTCAAATGATGTTTCCTCATAAGATCGAAGACCACTCTTAAATCGTGAAGATGATCTTCTTTGTCTTTGCTTTTAACTGCTAAGTCATCCACATAGCACTCTACTGTTCTGCGTAGGTGTTCTTTAAATATGGCGCTCATTGCGCGTTGGTAAGTGGCACCTGCATTCTTTAATCCGAATGGCATCACCGTATAGCAGTATACCCCCTGTGGCGTTCTGAAAGCTGTATGCTTTTTATCATCCGGGTGCATCTTGATTTGGTTATAACCTGAGAAACCATCCATAAAGGACATCCTCTCATAACCGCAAGTATTATCGATCATTACGTCGGTGATGGGGAGCGGAAATTCATCCTTGGGACATGCAGCGTTCAGATCTCGAAAGTCAATGCATATCCGGATTTTGCCATTCTTTTTGCGAACTGGCACTATGTTTGCCACCCAGTCAGGATGCTATTCTTCACGGATGAACCCGGATTGTATAAGCTTATTGACCTCAGCAACTATTGCCTCCATCAATTCCGGTCGAAAACGCCTCTGTTGCTGTTTAACAGGTTTGACATCTTCTTTTATATTTAACCGGTGTGTGGCAATTCGAGGGTCAAGCCCAGGCATATCTTCATAACTCCATGCGAACACATCTATATACTCTTTGATAAGAGATATAAGTTCCTCCTTTTCCAAAGAAGTTAGTGTGTCGCTTATGAAAATGGGTTTCGGGTTTTCTTTTGTTCCCATGTTAACCTGTATTAATTTATCTTCTGTGGGCGGATCACGCTGTTCAAAGCGGACATCCCAGAGAGTATCCATATGCCTAGCCCAAGCATCATCTTGAACGTCGATTTGTTCCTCGTCGCTTTCTGGCGCAGCTGAAACCATATTGGCTGTCAAAGACTGAAACCAAGCACCGGTGCTTATATCTGAATCATGATCTGGTGAAGATGTTTCTTCTTTATCTGAAGAACTCTCTTCATCCTTGGATGGCGATGAGGGTGGAGTAGATACATAGCCCAACCCCCTGCGGGTCTTCTGATAATAATCAGGGCTCTTTCCTCTCGGTCTAAACGAGGGTATGAGATTCCGCCGCCCTTTTCCAAAGTTTAATCCCGACTTCTGGGTAAAATTATATCCCATTTTCTCCATCATCTGTCGGGACCTTTGCTCATATAAGTGAAATTGAGGTGATGTTTGTTCATCACTTTCACTACTTTGTCTCTGTCGAGGCGACATGGCCACTTTGCCAAACATGATCGGCCTTTGGAACTTCTGTCGGGGAGGCACTTCAAAGAAGTGCCCTTGATCCTCGGTAATTTTTAATTGAGAGAGGAGGGAAGACCTGAGGGGCAAATGGTATGCCACCAGAACTTCAAGTTCGGTCAGGCCATCCGCTTCGGTGGAGGTACAAGAGGGCTCAGACTCAGTAGCTACTGCATGCTCGTAGACTAACTTTACACTTTCATTAATAACCCATTCACTTTCTATTACATCTACTATATTATCAAGACCTAAGCTAAGATCTAGGTGAGGGTTGATTTCGTAATCACCCCCGTAATCTTCTCCAAGGAGCTCGTACTCAGTGTCGGCTTCATTGCCACTATCGTCGGGTTTTGGAGACTTGCTAAGACTGTCATTGGAGGCTTCATGTGCTGGCTTGTAGAGTGCAGCATCTGTGAAGTAATTTTCCAACCCTTTGAATGGCTGCTTGTCAGCAATTAGTGTCCGGACCTCTCCTTCCTCATCGCAATATTTCATGCACTGGTGAAGAGTCGACGGAACTATCATATGAGAGTGAATCTAAGGTCGCCCCAATAAAATATTGTAGGAGGTATCAGTATCAATTACATAGCATGTAACCTCCGTTTTCAAGTCTCCAATTTGACACCGCAATCGGATCTTACCAAGAGGATGGCTATTATTAGCGTTGAATCCATAGATGGTAGTGTGTGTAGGTGTCAAGCGATGAAGGGAAATCCCCAACAGCTGCATCAATCTACTGGGCACGACGCTGAGTGCAGAACCTGGATCAATCTGAATTCGGTCCACTTTTGTGGACCCGACATATCCAGTGAAATATAAAGGCCTATTATGCTTTATATTCCTCACCTGCATGTCTTCTGGAGAGAAGATAATTTGTGGGACCTGCCTCCTCACTTGATGACAGTGGGGGCAAGAGTCCCGCTCTTCGATGGCCGGCTCGACAATCTGAGCTAGGAACGACTCAGAGTCTGCCAAGGCCTCTCTTAGAGCTTCACGTGTTGATTTTGATAATCTCAACAATTCGTAAAGTGTCACTCGCGCTGGGATATTAGCCAACTGCGCGATTATGTCAAATTCGAAGGGAGTTTCTTTGGCTCCTTCATCTCTGGTAGAATTCTTCTGGAAACGAAGTCTTTTCTGCTTCGCAGGCTTTGCGAGTTCTGCATAGATATCTTTTGGATCCACTCTGGTGTAGTCCTTAAGATATGTCTTTCCAGATCGAGTACCGGAAGGGCCTGCCCCATCTTGATGGGTGGCCATAGTTTCGGGTTCTTCTTCAGAATCTGTGAAGACCCCCGAAGCTATATATTCTCCTTTTATATCTGCAGAAATGGCATTGACAGCCCGCTTCTTCTCTGGACCTCTTGAAGTAGTCCATTGTTCATCTTCCAGCAAATCAGGGTGAACCCACATAATTTCCCCTCTTTGGGTTGTTATGGGGACAAGTCCTTCTTGGGCTTTGTTGTAAGGATCAAGATTCTTTGTAACTGCCTCACCCTTTGGGATTGGGGTCACTCCTGCGGGGAACTCGTGGGTTCCAACCACTATGGTTGCCATATTGGCAGTGACTTTCTTCTGCTCTTCCTTAAGCGTCAAAACTCCAGCCTCTATTAGTGCTTGGATTCTGTTCTTAAGGGGAAAACAATCCCTGGTAGGGTGCCCAATATTCCGGTGATAAAGACAGTAATTTGGGTCTTTAGTCTTACCCGCATCTTCTGGCTTCTTATTCTCCGGAAGTTTTAGCATTCCCTTCTTTTGGAGCAGGTGAAAGAGGACTGGTGTCTGTTCAGCTTTTGAAAGTGTAATTCCTTTCTTGCTGCGGTCTAATTTGCCTTGACCCTCGTTGACTTTGAGATTTCGGCTCTGGCAGAGGACTGGTTTTCTGAGGAGCAGTTTCTGATGACATTACTGCTTTCCCTTTATTTTTGTTGCTGTTGTTTTGGGTATTTGATTTACTACCCCCAGTACTTCTTGGCCCGCGGGACTCTTCAACTCGGCGAATCAAGTCTTCAGCTTGCTCTCCTTGTTTGAGCAGGTCCCTCCACGTCTTAGATTCTACGGCCCCCATTTTGAGGAGCACATTGGTCTTAAGGTTGTGTCGACATGTCTCGATTAGAGTTTCCTGGATCATTCCGTGTTTACAATGTACGGACTTCTCCCGGAACCTTTCTCTGAAATCTTTAACAGCTTCTTGTTCCCCCTGCCTAGTTGCAAGGAGGGAATGAACCGTTATCTCGGTGTCATCCTCGAAGAAACGTGAGAGAAATGATTTCTCAACATCTAACCAGGTATTAATAGTACCTGGGGGCAGCTGCATGAACCAAGTAAAGGCAGGCCCTCGCAAAGTACTTGCAAATACTTTGGTCATGATGGGATCATTACCCATTAAGTGTCATGCTTGGGACAAGAAATAATAGATGTGCTGACTGGGCGATCCCTTCCCGTCATAGGGCTCCAACTTGAGCGGCTTATACTTTGGAGGATAGGGTACCACATCCCATTCTGCTGGATATGGTCTAGAGACTCCTGACTCCTTCAACTCTTTTTTACGCATCAAGGCTTCGAGTTGATTCTGTAACTTTTCAAGCTTTTCTTCATGCGGATCATGGAAAGAAAATCTATCTTCTTCCTCATGCATCGAGTGGGCTTTCTCCTCCTGTTCTTCTTCATTTGGAGTCTTCTTGCCCTGTTTAGCATTATCTTCAACAACTTTTAAAAGTAGCATCTTAAGGTCTTCAATCGTTTTCTGTTGCTCTCGAATCATTCTTTCTTGAGCCTCAAATCTCTGATTGATATCACCAGATTTATCTGCCATGTGCGATGCTGACTTCTGCAGTCGAGATGATGTAGAGGATGGAGGCGAGGCTATAGCGGAATTATCGTTGTCCTCATCGTAAGAACCCCCTGCGAGCTTTTTATAATTTCGTGGCGGGACGGCTCCTGATCTTAGTCGAGTAACATGATGAAGTTCATCATCACTCGATTCTGAATCATCATCCGTCTCTGCAATTTTCTTCCATTTTCCTACCATGTTGGAAGTTACAGCTCTCCCTTGTTTCAGGGGAGTGGTTCTTGTCTTCTTAGCAGGATTCTGGTTTGACTCATTTAATCGGTTGAACACAGATATCCTGTTCTTGCTGCAGCCACAGTTATTCATCACCGCTGATACTGTCGTCATGAGTTGCCGGCAATGGCAACTATGTTCAACTTGAAGTTGCTCTATGCCTCTCTTCTTATGAAGATGCTCCCTGAGGTCAGTGCCTCTAGACATGAAATCAAGAGGTCCATTCAACTCTTGAGAGTGTTTAGGAATCCACTGAAGCTTCTTTGATTGATCAACCCTGGCTCTGGGGTCGGACTGATCCTCGCGTGGCTTAGGAATAGCCTCGCGTTTCACATTGCGGACCTGAAGAATAGCTCCGTGCTTGTCCACACTAGCCTCGCGTTTCTCACTGGCTTGGTGTGTTCTTGGAAGTTGAGCTTCTGGAATAATAGCCCTGCGTGAAGGGAAGTTCTTGCACGCTGGCTTATTTTTGCGATTAACGCAGATTATAGCTTCGCGCTTAGCGCGGTTTTTACGACTGACAACTATCTGCCAATCACCCTCACGTTCCTTGCGGGTATCAGAAGTCTTGCGTTTATTGCAAGTATCACTGGCTTCGCGTCTCTCGCTAGGCACAGTAATAGCCCCGCGTGGAAAATCACACGCTGGCTTTGAATAATTTTTATACTCGCGTAACTCACGAGTGTTGGGTATTCTGCGACTAGCGCAACCCTTACTTGCTTCGCGTCTCTCGCTAGGCACAGTAATAGCCTCGCGTGGAGAATCACACGCTGGCTTGGAATAATTTTTATACTCGCGTAACTCGCGAGTGTCAGGAATTTTGCGTAACTCGCCAGTATTACCAGCCTCGCGTGGAAAATCACACGCTGGCTTTTCCTTGCTTTTAAGGCAAGTTGTATCTTCGCGTTTAACGCGGTAGAGATTGGTCTTGCAGGTAGCGCGAGCCAATTTGCGAGGAACCATAGCCTCGCGTCCTCTAGAGTTAGCTCCGCGTCCAAGGCGGGCTTTGAGGGCTCTACGCCTCGCTCTCCGGTTCCTGTTCCGGAGTTGGGTCCTGGTCAATCCAGTTCCCATGTCTTCTTCGGCAATCGGAAGCTCTTCCTCGGTTAGGATTTCTTGTGTGGACTCCGGCGTTATAACCGTAGTCTCCAAGGATCCCCGTCTCTCGGTGGATACCTTTCTAC
Organism: Dracaena cambodiana; assembly: GCA_036321105.1. Taxonomy (NCBI): domain Eukaryota; kingdom Viridiplantae; phylum Streptophyta; class Magnoliopsida; order Asparagales; family Asparagaceae; genus Dracaena; species Dracaena cambodiana. The sequence continues at coordinate 8,995,124 of JAYEPQ010000007.1, read as the reverse complement.
CCGTCACTCGGGCATTGGAGTACATACGGCGATAGTGCCGTGTCTCATCCAAGTCACCTGATCCGGAGGAGAGGAACTCCTCGTACTTCTGCTGGTCGATTTCAACGACCAGCGTGTCTACTTCGGATCCGATCAAGTCAACGTCCGATTGCGCCACAATCTCTTCATCAGTGAAAGAGATGGCTCCCACTGTGGTCGTCAGTTTGTTCGTCGCAAAAGTTCCTTCGCTTCCTCCCATTGAATTAACTTAAATTACAATGAAAGTGAACAAGATATAAAAAAGAACAAACGAGAGGATTTTATAGTTCAATCTCTCTCTTTTACAATAGTTGTGGGATCTGTGGCGATGGGATCTGTCAAGCAGTTCCTTTGGACGATCGGTACGTTGAAATCTTCTCTTTTAAAGATATCGGCCGAACATAGACGATCTTCTCTGGTTTTTGATTTGTTCAAGGCTCTCTCGCGTAACTCGAACTTCTCAAGAACTCCAGAAAGAAGATGGTAGTTTTCTCTGATCTTCACGAACTCAAGGCTCTATGCGTAACTTGAATTCTCTAAGATTTCAGAAGATGATCAGCAAAGGCTTCAAGGCTCTCTCGCGTACTTGAATTGCCAAAGAATCGATAGGAGGCTTCCGATGCCAAAAAGAAGACGAAGCTCCCTGATCTCTGGTTTTGATTAGTTCAAGGCTCTCACGCGTACTTGAATTTTACCAAAACTTCCAAAAGATCCAAAAGGCGCTCCCAAGGGTTTCGCCAGGAAAGTATTTATAGCCTCAGGTTAATGCAAGAGTTTCTATCTAAATAGAACTCGCATTCATCAAGGATTCCAATCAAATATCTTAGTTTTGATGGAATTCTGATTAGACTTGATTCGGGTATTTGGATAAGCCCAGAATCATAATCTCAATCAATTTGAGATTCTGGTTATCTGCTTACGCGGAGCTTTAATCGCATCAAGACGCGACGCTAAATAACCAAAACGCGGAGCTAACGCGGAGCTATTGATCATCTCCGCGTTTTACTCAAACGCGAGGCTAATACAAGCCAGACTGCGGAATCAACGCGGAGCTATTAAACATCTCCGTATTTTATTCAAACGCAGGGTTAATATAACCAAACACGGGGCTATTGAATTAGCTCCGCGTTCTGTTGTGGAAAATCCTTTTAACTTAGAAATTTTCACTGCCAACAAGGGTAAGAAAGTTATAGAAAAGAATGGTGATTCAGAATCAAGCGATGAAGAACCTCATCATTTTACCCGACTTAAATCAGGCGCTATCCCGGCCCGAAACTATAAGAAACTTGCGAAAGGTTCTTATAACGACGATAGTGATAACTCGGCCATAGCCTCTCCTCGTTCTTCAGCATTGTCTAAATTACAGAAGTCAGCATCATATATGATGAATAC
>JAYEPQ010000007.1:8286214-8386214 GCA_036321105.1 Dracaena cambodiana | reverse complement strand
ATGTTCACTTCGTTTCTTTTGAGAAAATGCTATAAACTGGAAAAAAAAAAAGGATACTTGCATTGCTCTAAGCATCTTTCAAGGTGTCCCCGAAGCATAGGACACTATCACGGCAATTTGACTGATGAATTGTGAGGGTCATGATTTGATATGTAGACTTTGTTAGTGATGGGCTTGTTAACTTGTGTATTTTAGACAGAAATGTTATGCCTGGAATTTTTTTTTTTAAGGAATAATGTTATGCTAGGATTTCTCTGATCATCATGCAAATCATGAAACAAATTTATTTTTACTATTTATGACATCCATTTTGAAGCCGGGAGTAATGGGACATTAACGGTTGCTAATCTTCAGTCTCATGTTAGGTACCACATTATGAAAATCTACATATATATCATGGCATTAACCGCAGCTCAACCTTATTCTTTCTCCTTCCACCTTTAAAAAAGAGTAAAGCTAATTTATTTTACTATTTATGACATCCATTCTGAATCCGGGGAATAGTGCAACATTAACGGTTGCTAATCTTCAGTCTCATGTTAGGCACCGCATTATGAAGATTTACAAATATATCATGGCATTAACTGCAGCTCAGCCATATTCTTCCCCCTTCCACACTAAAAAAAGAATAAAGCTAGTTTATTTTACTACTTATGTCATCCATTTTGAACCTGGAAATAGTGTGACCTTAACGGTTGCTATTCTTCAGTCTCATATTAGGTACCATAATATGAATATCTACAAATATATCATCGCATTAACTGTAGCTCAACCTTTTCTTTCTTCTTCCACCATTAAAAATTGTGATGGGATGTTACTTATTTAAAAAGGAATATGTGCATTATTCTCATGTTTTTCATATGTTTTATTATGAGAAACTTGATCAATTATAAATGGGCATCTTTGGATGAATATTAACTATGGAAGAATTAAAGATTTCTTATGTTTTGCATCTTATGATTCGTACTAATGTTTATTATAATGTTCCTTAGGTTCTGGAAGTGAGTTCAATTATTGGCAGGGCTGGCACTGCTAGCCTAGAGAGGGCCGTAGAGGTCTTAGATACACTTGGAAGTAGCATATCGAATTTGAAATCTAACAGCGGGTTTGTCTCCGGCTTTGCAGCTCGAGGCAATAAAATATCGATACTGGCATTCGAAGTCGCGAATACAATTGCTAAGGGTGCTAATTTGCTGAGGTCCCTTTCAGAAGAAAATATCCAATCCTTGAAAGATGAGGTTTTGAAGTCAGACGGCATAAAAAAACTAGTTTCAGCGGATAATAGAGAGCTACTGATAATTGCTGCTACGGACAAGAGGTGCACTCATTGGAACTACAAAAGATTTAGAATTAGCATACTTTGTGTCTTCTTGCTATCAAATTCGATCATTGTTTGTATGCCATCTTGTTAATTATCGTTTTCTTTTGCAGAAATGAACTTGATGTCTTCTCTGCAGAAGTAATTAGATTTGGGAACCTATGTAAAGATCCTGTTTGGCATAACTTGGGCCGTTACTTTCAGAAGTAAGCTTGCCATTTTCTGCTGAATAGAAATTCACTCTTTCTAGTTTGCCGAAGAAATAATGATTTAACGTTTGATGGCTTGTTCAGATTGGTTTCAGAAGTGACATCTAAAGATCAACTTAAAGAAGTAGAGATTTCGATGCAGCACTTGATAAATCTGGCTCAATGTACTTCTGTAAGTATATTTTAACTGAAGCATTTCTACAGTATATTTCCTGGTTAAATATCAGGCCTTAACAATGGATCATTGAAATGCTTATCACCTGGGGAATACTCCCCCAACCCACTGATGCAAACAACCACAAAACCCCGTGTTTCCGTCTTTTTTAATGGTATGAGATGGCTAACTCCCTCCTTTTCTATGGGGAAGAAAAATCTTCTAAAATGTGTTATCTGCTTGACATGCACCCATAACCTCATCCTTCACAATTAGACCTCTTCATATTCACAAACTATCTTTTCTTGAGATTTTTCTTATTGTTTTAGTCAGCAAACATTTTAATGCTTATGTCCTTGAATTGGTGTATTCAGTTGATTGATCGGGCCTGGAAGTAGCTACACATATACTGTAGGTCAAACCTTTTTCTTAATATTCCATGTTCCACTTTTGTTAGAAAATGCAAAAGTTGTAAATATCAAGAGCAGATGACAGAAAACAAAAGTTCATGTTTCATTTAGGGATAATGAATTTTGAGTTTCATGTATGACACTGTTTACTGTGCATAAACTTCATGTACCCAGTCAATAGCTTCTTTAGTTTTCTTGTAATCAAGAACAATGCAATAATCTTTACTCAGGAGCTCAAATGGACTTGCACACTTTGTAGCCTAAGAAACCATTATTATATCTCACAAGTACCATGTGAAGATTTATGCTCTAATGAGGTGGGTTACACATGATAAACACAATATAATTATATTGCTCTTGGAGAGCGGTAGCAAAGGTAATCAGAAGAGTTAACTAGGTTGTAGATGAAAAAAAAAAAAAAAAAAATTAAACGGGTTGCACCTGAGGGAGCCTCTCGCGGGTGTTACCCACCGGTTGCTCCCGCGGGAGCCTCCCACGGGTGTCACCCGCGGGTGCCACCTGCGGATACATCCGGGGTCACGCCGTCTTGGTTACCTAGATGTGGTCCGGATTTTCAGGGAACGGATAGTCCGATCTCGGTGTTTTGTTACCAGATTTGATAAGGATTTTATCCGAATGGTTGCTCCTCAATTTATAAAAGGAGCAGAGTTTACAGGAGAAGGGGATTCTTCTAGGGCAGAAAGAGAGCTTCTTCTCCAGAGAAAAGGAGTTTCAGATAGCGAAGTTTTTTTCCCAATCCAGTCGGACCGTCAACGAAATGCATCAGCAAGCCTCCACCGCCCTCCACCGCTACCAGATCCCACCAAATTAAAAAAAGAAAAATGAAATTAATCGATTTCCTATTCTTGTAATCTTGATTTTTTAATTGTAATTTTCTTTTATTATTGTATTTAAAATCAAAATCCAAATGGAAGGAAAATATTAATTTTTGGGCATATAAGAATTGACGATTATAGTGGGAGCTCATTTGTTGACAACAGAGAATTTGGTGACGCAGTCCGACCAGAGATTCATCGGATTGATGGTTGAAACTTTGGTCGTCGAAGTCGACCAACAGAGGCATGAGAAATTTCTCTCTTCAAACTTCTCTGATTCGGAACCCAGACGTCATCGTCGGGTAACGATAAGGAAAAGTGAGGCATCATCACTCATCAAAACTGACAAAGTATCATTGCCTATCAAAATAAGTGAGGCGTCATTGCCCGTCGGAACTAATAAGGCGTTATCGCCTGTTAAAAATTTTGAGGCATCATTAGCCATAAAAACTGACAAGATGTCATCGTTTGTCAATAAGAACAAAGCGTTATCGCCTCTTAAAAAGGATACGATATTATCACTTATTCCAGAGTCAAAGTTGATGTTAACACGATAAAAAAAAGAAATTAAGACCGTCGGAAAAGACGCAAGGCCCAACAGGGGCGCCTCAACATTACAAAAGAGGCAATTAAAAAATTATAGTTGAAAACTTGGACAAAAAATATGCATGGCGGCGACATAGAGAACAACCCGCAATTGAACAACGATGTAATCCCACGGGTGCACCTTACGGGTGCACTTCGCGGATGCAACTCCACGAGTGGCACCCCGTGGGTAACACCCCATGGGTGCGCCCCACGGTTGCACCGTGAGTGCTGCCCATGGGTAGCACCTCGCGGGTGTCACCTGCGGTTGCACCCCGCAAGTGCAACCCGCGGATATATCCCGCTTGTGCAACCCGCCGGACACCCCACGGACGCAATCTCGCGGGTGCAAACTACTTTTTTGGTTACGCTATCAGGCGTTCCCTTCGGTTCCTCCACAGAAACATATAAGGATGTGCTCGTGCACCCTCCTATCAACACCCACTCTGAACGTACTTCTGTGAAATTTTCTTCGAATGATGAATTGACTCAGAATGAAATTCATTAAAATCTTCTAAAGCATAATCTGGAGGTGTGCGGGGCCCGCACAATTGCACAGGCCAGTACGCACTCCAGAATACTCCAAACAAGATTAGGAGATTGTTGTAATACTGAGAAATTGCCTAACTATGAGATTCTGCAAACTGATCAATATTATGAACAGAACTTGCGACGCAAAAGTCATCAAATTGCAAATATGGGTGAAAACAAGTCTCAAGATTTAAGAGAATATCTCACGCAGAAGAGGAGCGCCCTCCAACCCTCTCCTCAATGTCAATGTGAACGGTTGATTTCACTCGTTTTATCCAACTATGATTGCAAATCAAAGCCGTATGTTTTTTATCGGATTACCAAACCGAAAAGAAGATGGACAGTAAAAAAGATGTACTTCAGAAGTGATTTGTCCGCTATCTCATCCCATATGGTTAGTAAGGGCAAACAAGTTGCTGAGAGCGATCTTTCAGGTAAAGAATTCACTTCAAAATTAAAAGGAGTGTCTATTGAGCCAAAGAGTGTGTATCAGCACATTCGAGCTAGAAGTGGAGTCGCTATACCATTAAACTATAAATGGTTGGCTGGAGGATCCGACGAGGAGGAAGACAGATATTCTGCCATCGTGTCTTCATCTTCTTCAGATTCAAACAAAGAGTCTGCAGTTATAGTAAACATGACCAACCTTCCAGAAGAAGTCTCCAAGAGACTTGAGAGATAAGAACATCTCAAATAGTAAGAGAAGACTATGGAAGAAATGAAACAACTCCTAATCGAGTTATTAGTTCAAACAAAAAAGAACTAATCCTCATCGTCCTCTTCCAGTCGGCGGGAAGGAAAACAACCTCTCAATGAAGATGAAGAGAATGAAGACGAGAAAGAAGAACTACCTCTTCACTCAGAAGAGAATGAGGAAGTGAAGGTTATCATTAATCCTCATCTTGAAAAGATGAAAAAGATTGAGAGCCAGTTGCAGGCACTTCATTGCGAAGAGCTACGAGAAGTTGGGCTAGTACGTCCTTATCCTATAGAATGAGAAACTATACCCTATCCAGCGAACTATAAACCGTTGAACCTTCAATCGTTCGACGGCAAAGGCTCGCTACAGCAACATATCTTCTACTTGTCGCAAACGGGGCACCTAATGGAAAATGACCCAACTTTAACCAAGATATTTGCGAGTACCCTACAAGGACCCACATTTACTTGGTTCAGGCAACTGTCCCAAGGGACAATCAAATCACGGGCTGATGTAGAACGTGAGTTCTTAGTCCGATTTTTTGAAGATGATACTGAAGTCTCTGTGCCATCCTTGCTAGCAACAAAATAAGGAGAAGGCGAGACAGTGAAAGCCTTCATCGAGTGGTTCCGAGAACTTTCCGCGTGATGTCCACATGGCATGGCGTAGGAAACTCTTGTAGAGACTTGCCGGCACAATTTACTGATCGATGTTCTGGTCAGAATGGGTTCGGTTGAATCCAAGTCTTGGAAAGACTTGCTCAAGCAAGGTGAGCAAGCCGAAGATATACTTTGATGCCTTGAAGAGCAGAAAACGGAGAGAAGTGTAACTACAAATAAACCTCCATTTCATTCCTCCCGCTTCAAAGGAAAAAATGTAATGGCGGTCGAAAATACACCGAAGTTAAAGGAAGTGCCCCCTAAAACTAAGGCTGCGAGGCCATCTAGACCTCAGAGGCAGTATTCATTTAAAGATGAACATGCTGCTATCCTGTTTAATTTGCTCATCAAGCGCAACATGCTCAAGTTGCCATAAAGCAAGATGCCTGAAGAAGTTGGAAAGACTAATAATCCGAACTACTATTTGTATCACCGGATTGTAGGTCACCCTACTAAAGACTGCTTTATTTTGAAAGACAAGATTCAGACATTGATCGATGCTGGAGTGGTTCAACTTAAAACTGAACAAAAAAGGGTTACAACTAACTCGGTTACCTTTAATGTGGGTGGTTTAGAAGTACCACTTGGGCTCACGCTATTTCAAAAGGTGAGTGTAGGGTGGTTAATTCAGACCCCAACAATCAGTAAAAGAAAGAGCTAACCCTTTTACGATTGAGAAGTATGAGATTCTTTGGGTGCATCTGGACCGTCTCAAAGATGAACAATGGACAACAGTGGTGTCCAAAAAGAAGACCAAAGTAAAGGAAAGACAACATGTGTGCAATGCTGTCTCGGTAATAATTGAGAAGGACCTAGATGACGAACCTCTGTTAACAGATTCTGAAATAGAGATGACCGCTCTAGTAGTAGAGCATGAAGCCACACCCCTTTCAGGCATCAGGTTTGGAAGACAATATCTAAAAGATTATGCAAATGCATAAGTTGGCCCCTCTAAATCAACAAAGGAGACTAATGAGAGAACTACCAAGTAGACTTTGGACAAAAGAAAGCTAAAAGAGCTCAAATATAATTGGGCTCTGTGGAAGGATGCTTCTGAAGAGTAAGACTCTTCTTTTCAATTTGATGTTATAGTGCAACTGGCAAATATACCGGCAAGAATAACTCTATACGAGTTATTACGCTTATCCAAATCTACAAGAGACGTCCTAAAGAAAGTTTTAGCAGATCCAGAATCTTTTCTGACTCACCTCCCTGAAGAAGTTGATGAGGCATGCCCACACTGCAACTCAGTGTCGAGACGTACCCCTTACATTATTTTTACGCCAGAGGACATGCAGTTAAAGAATGTCAAGCACAATAGGCCTTTGTACTATACATGATACATTGGCTCAACAGAAGTGGGTCAGATTCAGATTGATCTAGAGTCTGCCTTGAGCATTATGCCCCGAAGGCTTATGCAGTTCCTCAGGATCCCTTCCCACAAATTAACCTCAACTAATACTACCATATTTGGTTTCAATGCCAACGCTAGTCATATTCTAGGAAAGATCAGACTCAGATATCAAATTGGAGATCTCAAAAGCGAAGTGACCTGCTATGTCATTGAAGCAGACACTTCTTACAACTTTCTTCTAGGGCGACCATGGATTCATGCTAACATGATTGTCCCGTCTACCCTACATCAATGTATGAAGTACGTGGATGAAGATAGAGAAATGCATACTCTAATTGCTGACAAGCAACCATTTAAGGGGTTGAAAACTATTTTGTAGATGCCTCTTATATACTGAGAGTGCTGAGATTGATCCACCACTGCATGATGGGTATGATAGTGGGAATGAAACTGACATTGAGCCTGAGGCATTTATCGCCAAAAAAGGGTTTGAATCGCTTGTAATCAGTCTTTGAAGACTTAGATGTAAATGACACTGCTAGTGATGCAGGCGAATGAGAAATCAATGAAAATCTAGAATTTGCTTAGTTGTCCGGTATTGCTACTGATTCTGTACATTCAGTTACTAGTACGGATGTAGATAGTCTTTCAGAATTCGAGACTTTAGCAACCATGCATCTGCCACTCAGATTATTGATGTTGCTACGATTAAGCATCGAGAATGCAGATGGGGCGGTGTTCAAGGTGCCTGCCCATCGGGTCAATTAAAAACCTATTATTTTCGGAAGGGTTCAAACACATATGGTTCCATCCGATGACGGTGAGGATAAAGTTCAGGAAGCCCCTCAATTCTATCATTACGAACCAAAGTCATTCCGAATGATGGAGAGAATGGGATATGATTTCATCCATAGACCCGGATTAAATTTCGGCAAAGGACGTCAAAGTTTACTTTCCTCGTTCGTGCCCTAGGAAAAGAATCGGATTACTATCACAAAACCGGAAGGGGGTTAGGATATATCACAACATCCGATCCTTTGGACATTGAAGAGATGATCTGTCAAAAGGCAGAAGATTTCGATTGAGATTCAGATATTAGTCTGGAAATATTATCTAAAGAGCTGATTGCGAATATGATATCTGTTAGCCTGATTCTAGATAAAAATGATGAACTGGTTCTTCTCCAAGATGAAACTTAGTTAAACATCTTGATGCCTAATGGAATATGCGCTTTGAATTGCGCGAGCACCTACAGAGGATAAGGTGACTCAAGTAAAATGGGTGACGAGGCCAATCCTATGCCCATATTTATAAGCAAGAGTTTGTCTTCTAATGAAAGAGAGGATCTTATATCTCTCATTCGAGAATATATAGACGTTTTTGCCTAGAACTATGAGGTTATGCCAGACTTGGAAACTCAAATTGCTATGTATCGGCTTAATATTAAATCAGATGCAAAGCAAGTAAAGCAACAATAAAGAAGACTCTGTTCAGAGTTAATGAAATCGATCGAGGATGAAGTGAAGAAGTTTATACAATCTGGCTTCATTCGAGAAGAACAACATCCTGATTGGGTAGCGAACATCATTCCAGTTTCTAAGAAGAATGGAAAAAATCCAAATCTGCACTGATTTTTGAGATCTCAATGCGGCATGTTCTAAGGACGAATTTTCGCTTCCAATAACGGACGTCATGATTGACAATACCTGCGGATTCGAAGGGATGTCTTTCATGGATGGATTCTCTGGGTACAATCAAATCAAAATGTACCCTGAAGACAAAAAGCACACTTCTTTCATAATACCGTTAGGCGTGTTCTGTTATACGGATACCATTCGGTTTGAAAAACGCAGGTGCAACATATCGTGCTATGAGCATAATTTTTCTCGAGCATCTCCGTAAAATAGTAGAGTGCTACGTAGACGACCTTGCTATCAAGAGTCACAATAAAGATAATTATCTTCGAGACTTGAAAGCGGTGTTTGATAGCATAAGAAAACACCAATTAAAAATGAATCCGACTAAATCTTTTCTTGTTGTCTCTAGTGACAAATTTCTTGGTTTCGTGGTTACATCCAAGGACATCCATTTAGACCCAGAAAAGGTAAAAGCGATTCAAGAGATGCAGCCACCAAAGAATCTCAAAGAATTTTGGGAATTACAAGAGATGCTAGCATACATTCGGAGATTTATTGCTAATCTCTCAGGATGATGTCAACCCTTCACCAAGTTAACAAAGAAGGGGGTGTCGTTCATTTGGGATGAATTTTGTCAACAAGTTTTTGAGGATCTCAAAAAGTACGTTACAAAACCTCCGGTGCTGGTAGTCTAAGTATCAGGAAAACTATTCTTGATATATGTTCGGTGAACCATTCACTTGGTGCCCTGTTGGTCCAAACCAATGACTCAGGCCATGAACAAACTATTTACTACCTTAGTAGAACTATGGTAGGCGCTGAGTATCGGTACACTCCAGTAGAGAAAGAGTGTTTGTCCTTAATATTCGCAGTTCTGAAAATGCAACACTACTTAGTAGGCCAAACAATTTATGTGATTTCTCGAGTAAATCCCCCGAGAGTGCTTATTACCAAACCTGGATCACTCAATTACAGGTTAGCTAATTGGTTGATCCTGCACTGCTATCGCAGTATGATATGCAATTCATACTGCAAAAGGCTATCAAAGGACAAACAATTGCCAATTTTTTAGCAGAACATTCTGTCTCGGAATCGTCTAAACTCTATGAGGATATTCCAAATGAAATGGTGGAAGCCAACATGATTTTCAAAGAACCGTTTTGGTTGCTATTCTTTGATGGGGCAGCTCAAAGAAATTCTGTCGGAGTGGGGGTAGTTTTAATATTCCTGCAGAATCATGTAATCCCTCGAGAATATTCACTCACTCAGCCATGTTCTAACAATGTGTCTGTGTACAACACATTGTTAACGGGACTGCAAATTGCCCGATAATTGGGAATTCAGCGTTTAGAGGCCTATGAAAACTCTAAACTCATAGTAAACTAAGTAAGAGGAGAATACGAGTCAAGCGTGAACATCTCGTATCTTACTATGAGGCAACAATCAAACTTGCTAATTTTTTCATGGAGTTTTATATTGACTACGTGCCATGGCACGAGAATGCATACGCTGATGCCCTAGCTTCTCTCGCAGCCACATTAGCGCTCCCTGCCAAATCAAACAAAAGCATTGAGATTGGAAGTCGCGAACTTCTTTGCCTTGAAGAGATATTTGAAGCAAATGAAGTCCACTCATCAAGGGTGAACTTCGAACCCAGAGATTGGCGATTCGTTTTCGTCGATTTTGCACTCTACGAGATACTACCCGAAGGTCCCAAGGAAGCCGCCAAATGAAAGAAAGAGGCATAAAAGTTTCATTATAATTCTGAACTTAACACCTTGTATCGGAAAACGGAAGGTGGAGTTTTACTTCGGTACCTATCTCTACAAGAAGTACAAAAGGTACTCAAAGAAGCACATGATGGAGCCTGCGGTTCTCACCAACCGGGGCCGAAATTAGGAGACCGGATAAAAAGAATGGATTTTTATTGGCCAACAATGATATCAGACGCCATGACATATGCAAAGAAATGCCATGTCTGTCAGATGCATGCAAACTATATATATCAGGCTGCAAAGTACTTACATCTAATCACGATTACGTGACCATTCGAGATGTGGAGAATGGATATCATTGGTCTCATCACTCCACTTTCCTCTCGCGGATATCGATTCATGCTAGTTATAACCGATTACTTCTCGAAATGGGCAGAAGTTATCCCTTTAAGAGAAGTGAAAACGAACGATGTGGTTAACTTTATCAAACACCACGTCATCTATCGCTTTGGTGTTCCTAAACGAATCATCAGCGATAACGATCCTCAATTCACTAGTAAGGTCTATATTAAATTTTGCGATAAGTTCAGAATACAGAATGTATTTTCATCTTCATACAATCCGGCTGTGAATGGCCAAGTAGAAACATTCAACAAAATTATTATAAAGCTTTTACAGAAATTTGTTACCACAAGTCAGCGTGACTAGGATGAAAAGTTGGGAGTTTGTCTATGGGCTTATTGCACAACAGTAAGAAAACCGACAAAATCCACACCATTTTCTTTGGTGTATAGATGCGAGGTCGTGCTACCTCTGGAAATTCAAATTCCTTCTCTTTAGGTGACGTTAGCTACGAGAATGACCACCGAAGAAAAACATAATCGACGACTTCAAGAATTAGAAGCGTTAGATAAAAAGCGCTTAAAAGCTCAGTAACAAATAGAGCTCTATCAAGCGCGAATATCCCGAGCCTTCAACAAGAAAGTAAAAAAACGAACTTTCAAAGTGGGCGATTTGGTCTTAGTAGTCAGACGACCAATAATCCTAACACATAAGACTAAAGGTAAATTCCAACCAAAATGGGAAGACCCATTTATAGTAAAGACTATCTATTCAAATGGAGTATACTGGTTGATCAATCTATATGGTGATCGGATAATGATGCCAATTAATAGAAAATTTCTAAAGAAATATTATTCTTAAAGGAATAAAGTCATCCGATATCTTCATTGCAGAAAATAAAGAAATACTGACTTGCCGCTAGCACACAGTTTTACACCTCGACTGGGGGTACAAAATGAAAACAAATGTTATGTCTCTACGACTAAAGATAGGAAAATTTGGTAAGCAAGCTCAAACGAAATCCTCGCTAACCCTATCATGCTGGGGGTAAAAGTATGAACTGTCCAATACTGTCAAGATAACGGAAAGAAAACCAGTTTCTTGCCAACCCATCATAGTGGGGTAAAAGTATGAACTGCTCAATACTGTCAAGGTAACAAGAAGAGAATAAATTTCTCGCCAATCCTATCATGCAGGGATAAAAACATAAATTGCCTAATGCTATCAAGGTAACAGAAAGAGAATAAATTTCTTACTAACCCTATCATGCTGGGATAAAAGCATGAATTGTCCAACGTCATCAAGACAATGGAAAGAGAATAAGTTTTTGCTAACCCATCATGTTGGGAGTAAAAGTATGAATTACCCAATACCGTCAAGGTAACGGAAAGAGAACTAATTTTTCGCTAACCCACCATACTGGAGTTAAAAAGCATGAATTGTCCAAAGCTGCTAAAGTAAAGGGAAGAGGAAATATTTAACATATAAGCCCAAACGAAATTTTCGATAACTTACCATGCTGAGGGGAATAGTATGGCTAGCCAAACTCAAACGGTAGTTAGTAAAAACAAATCAAACCCGTTGATAGCTGGGGTTTGTTAAAAATCTCATGACAAATCTGTCACAACAGCATCCTTATTTAAATATAAGGATATATCATTGTCCAAAGTTGCTAAAGTAAAGGGAAGAAGAAATATTTGACATCCAAGCCCAAACAAACCTTCGATAACTTACGATGCTGAGGTGAATAGCATGGCTAGCCCAACTCAAACGGTAGTTGGTAAAAATAAACAAAATCTGTTGATACTTGAGGGTTTGCTAAAAATCCTAATGAGATTAAATCTTCTATCACGTTAAGATTTCATCTCTGACGGTCAATTTTTTGTCACTTTTCTCCCGGCAGATTCAGTGACCCTCAAGAAATTTGTCACGTTAAAATTATATCTCTGACACCAGAATATAAAATCAAATCAATTTTCTCCATGAGATTAAATTCAATTAAATCTCCTGTCACGTTAAGCTTTCACCTCTGACAGAGAAGAAAACTCACACTTCATCAAGTCCAACATTATAATCTCTGATGAACTTATTTTGACATTGTCAAGTTAACAGTAATCTCTGACGAAAATCATCTCGCTATCAAATTAACAGTTACTTTTGGTAGTCAAACTCCAAAACTAAATACGTTAACCGTTATTTCTTTTTAGTTAGCTCATTCCTATCATAACCAGATCCTCTGATTAAGTCGAGTTTTGAGACATGTTTAATGATTCTTCTGTTTTTTCCTAATCCGTTATACTAAATGCCACTGAACGATTATGATTCTAATGAGCACGTTAATATCATATCTCTGCTTGTCATCCAATGAGCACGTTAACATTATATCTCTGTTTGTCATCCAATGAGCACGTTAATATCATAGATCTGCTTGTCATCTAATGAGTACGTTAACATCACACCTGTTCTTGGCATCCGATGTGCACGTTAACATCATATCTCTGCTTGTCATCTGATGGGCATATTAACATCACATCTCTGCTTGTTATCAAATGAGCACGTTAACATCATATCTCTGCTCATCTTCCATAGGACACGTTAATAAATTAACTCTTTCTATCAAATTTATCACATGTTATCTGTCATGCTTTTAGTCTCTGAACAGATACAAAAAATGTCCAAAGTGTTTCGAAATTCATTACAAATCAATACGAAATTCGAAAATTTTGGAGGGGATTATGTAGATGAAAAAAAAAAATTTAAACGGGTTGCACTCGAGGGAGCCTCCCGCGGGTGCCGCGGGAGCTTTCCCACAGGTGGGCTCCCGCAGGTTGCTCCGACACCTGCGGGTGACACCTGCGGGGTGCAACTCGTGGGTGCCACCAGCGGGATGCCACCCGCGGATACACTAAAGGTCACGCCGTCTTGGTTACATGGGTGCAGTCCGGATTTTCATGGAATGGATAATCCGATCTCGGTGTTTTATTACTAGATTTGATACGGATTTTATCCGAACGGTTGATCCTCAATCTATAAAAGGAGCAGAGTCTATAGGAGAAGGGGATTCTTCCAGGGCAGAAAGAAAGCGTCTTCTCCAGAGAAAAGGAGTTCTGGAGAGCGAAGTTTTCTTCCCAATCCAGTCGGACCGTCAACAGAGTGTATCAGCGAGGCTCCACCGTTACCAGGTCCCACCAAATTAATAAAAGGGAAACATAATTAATCGATTTTCTATTCTTGTAATCTTGATTTTTTTATTGTAATTTTCTTTTACTATTGTATTTAAAATCAAAATCAAAATGGAAGGAAAATATCAATTTTTGGACGTACACAGGTCCAGTAGCAGCACAGAAAAGTAAAAGAGAGAGAATATGATGACATGTCATAAGTACACATATACACAATCTCCATTCTCCAACATGATAGAATGGTAACTTGGGATAAGGGTTGAGAAGGTAGGAAAACAAAGATATAATTGCTTGGGCATTTGAAGTTATTTCTCTAGTTTTACTTATACTATTCTTCCCATCCACTGATCCTCTCTAAACTAACCGCCTTATTAACTTTCTGAATAGAATTTTTAGACATGCTAGTTCATGAGATATAACTGTTGATAGATGCAAAATATTAGTTTGATTAGAGATGGATTGCAACCTCTTATACAATCATAATTCAAGTACATGGGCCATTAGGCTTTGGGTAAGCAGCATGATTCTCCATGCCTTGAAAAGTATAAGCTACAATAATTTTAAAACCATTTGATTTATAAAGTTTGTTTTATGCCACTGGCCCACTGTAATATTTTCATCTTTATGTTGGGCAATTTTTGACATGTTAAGGATGTTGCTGCTTCAATTTACTGTTAAATGCATTATTTATACTTGGATATTTATTTTTTTTTTACCACTTTCCTTATTTTCCTTTTCCGCATACGTTTTCATTTAAATATTTTCTGGTTCATATTAGTTAATTTCTGCAGCTAAAACTTTCATCATAATGTTTCAAGTAACACTACCATTTCTTTCATCAAGATACTTAGAAATCCATTACCTGTACATATTGAACTTAACTTGATTTACTTTTTTAGGAGCTCTATCATGAATTGCATGCACTGGATAGATTTGAACTGGACTATCAGCGGAAGCTGCAGGAAGAAGAGGCAGTACCTGCAACTAGGCAAGGTAAAGGCATACTTCTTTTTTCTTATATTTATATTTTGTTTCTAGCTTAATACAAATTTTATAATGATAGCTATGCTGTTTTTAAACATTAGTGAAATATATGGAGTTATGATTATAATCACTTAATTATTAAAGGATTCTAGGTACATAATTGAATCTTGAATTCCATTAGGAACAACACTGGTCCTTGAGGGGTAAAGTACAACCCATGACTAGGTTTATCAACAGAATCATATACTCTATAATATAAGCTTTACTCCTAGGGCATGGTCATTAAATTTCCTCATTTGCTTTTGGATGACCATAAGTTTGATAAATAATGCCATCACAATGAAGTTAATTTATTATCGTATTCTTTTACCTTTACCTCTTCTAAAATTCACTTTTAGCAGAGACTAATTTAAAATCAGGTTTATAAAATCCTTAAAAATAGTCAGAAGCTTTCTTTTTCTTACTTTGAGGTAATAACTAATAGAGCATTGATTTATATCAGCAAAATTTATAAGATATTTAAAATCGTCATATTGAATCAGTAGGAATAATACAAATGACAGAAAAACAACATCAGACTGAATCAAAGCAAATGGTTCTCCAAATATGATTGAACTATTAAAATGGTCGTCTAGTTTGCTTGGAAAATATCCATGTTCTGCGCGCATAGAAATTTATTTTTAATGAAGAAATCAAAATTTTTGACACTGTCATATGGATGTCTCATCTCTAATGCCATAAATAAGAGTTACCACCCTTAGCAATTAACAATGTACTCTTTCTAGTATTCTTTTGCTCAAGGAGTTTTTATGGGAATTTTTCGTCACAGTCTTCCTCTCAACCATCCTGAAACACCATAGAAATTGGTAGAAAAAGTGACATTACACTCTATATTTTGTGTCATTTTCGTAAGTAAAATATGTTTGCCAGACAAGTAGGCATTATAAATACATAATAGTTATTAGAATCAGAAAAGAAGTTTGTTTTGCAAATTTCTTATATAAATGGAGCACATATGTGTATCATAGATTCATTAGGCGGTATCTGTTATAAATGTATTGAGTGGCACTAACACCGTTATCCGTTATCCACGTTATCCATAGCTATCTACAGTAGAAATCAGATCTAGATATCTGGAAATTGGGCTAGGGATCGGTGTCTCATGATGGGCCAACGCTGTCCCAAGTGGAAAATTTACTTAAAAATAACGGTGTCTATTGTAGAAACCACAACCGACTCTCTAAAAGTGCCAGGGGCACTGGGGTCTTGGGATGAACATCGAGTCTCAGTTCAAAACCAAGCAGACACTAGTGTCCATTGCAGAATACTATAGTGGATAGAGAACCTTCTCTACAAACTGGTTGAGGCATTCGTGCTGTCGGTGGGGTACTGGTGCACCTAGAGCTTCTTTGCCTTGTTTTCCTCCACGGGCTCCGTTTGATTTTCATTTTGACTCATTCCTTGGTCTTAGAGCTTCTTCATGTACACAACGCTTTTTTATTGCCTTTATGTCATTATTAAAATTTAAATCCTTTGTTCTATTTGCCTCTTAGGTTTTAGCTGTGACTTAGAGTTGAATGCAATTTCTTATAGCAATCTATGATCTTACAACTTCTTTTAGAATATAGGTGAAGTTAGGAGGGCTATTTCCTTGTTGCACATGCTTAATCTATGAACTTATGGAATCCCTCACTTGCTCATAGTTTCCATCGCAAGAAATTTGACACCAATTTAAGAGAGAAGTCAGGTTGATTGCTACTTAGGCTGCCAAACAACACCAACAGTAACAATTACCAACAGTAACAATTATGACAACCACAACAAGAACAACAACAGCAACAACTACAACAATAGCAATGACAACGATGATGATTAGAAAAACTTAATCCCAACTATTTGGGTTGACTTTGTAGTCCTTTCCCTTCATTAAAACCTCTTAAAGTCATCTCCTTGGTCAAAATAACATAATATTCTTTTTAATTGCCTTTAACCACGTGTGCTTAGGCTTTACATGTAGCTCTCATTAACTACAATACCATCCCTTTTCCGTTAGCTACAAATCACATGTGGCACACTTGTTATCCTCCATTGCACGTTTAAATCACCTCAATGTATTCTCCACTATTTAATCATTAATAGATAGTTATGAAATGTTACATGACATTTCATTGGTCCATGTGGCCTATATGCAATCCTATTTTAACATGCAAAAGCTTAAAGGATGATAATTTACATTAAAAGACGTTTATCAAGGTCAAAGAATTATCTTTCTTAATTTTGTTCTCTGTGTATCATTTTCTTCTTTTTTTCATATAAATCATGCTCTTGAAGTTTTTCTTTTAACATAACTCCGTCTCTGTTTTTCTTAGTAGAAGGTCTTGCGATCTTACACAGTGAACTTAAGCGTCAGAGGAAGCTTGTCAAGAGTTTAAAGAAAAAATCCCTTTGGTCCAGAAACTTGGAAGAGGTAGCCATTTTTAGTTTTTAACCTTTTCCAATTATGTGACTCAAATTTGAAATTCTGTGAGGCATGTTGTGTTCGTTTGGTAGGTAACCTGACACCCGTTCGTGAAAGGAAAAAAATTATATTCATTTAGGACCACATTGTCCGTTTCCCAAAAAATTCGTGACAAGTTGCATTTTTGGTTCTCAGATTTAATGCTGTTTTCTTACTTATTATCATGACCTTTCCAGTTTTTGATAAAATTAACTTACCTGTAATATAATGCCAGTAGGTTCTTACTTTTGAATTTCATCTATTGATTTTTTTTTTTTTTTGTAGGTTGTGGAGGTACTTGCAGATGTTGTTGTCTATTTACACAAAGTCATTTTGGAGGAGTTTAGTGTTATGGGTACAAGTTGTGACATTTACTTCAGCTATACTGGCACTTTATGATGCTTAATACATTTTTACCCTCTTTCATATTTTATTGTTCTTTAGAATATTTGATTGTTTTGAGAAGCTTTGGTAATATATTTATGTTGCAAACGATGTTTCTTTGCTTTTCATTGCCAATCTGCCATAATACAATGACATGATCAATTCACTTTACAATGAATTTCATGATGGTCCTTACCATGAGACAAATATGGCAGTGACAGCATGTATAGTTGCACTATAATGACATTTAAAATGTATATCTAGTAATTACTAGGCACGCTACATAATTGTGAAGTCAACAACCAATCAACAGTGCAACTTATATACATTTACTCTGTTATGGACAACCAATGATCACACCAAGCGAAAATCGTGTGTATTGAGAAGAAGTAGAAAGAGACAATTATGTGGTTCAGCCTCTTGGCACTATGCCCATGGGTGACGAGTTGATTCACTATATCAGAAATAAATTTACTAATTTTGGATGAAAAAAGGTCGAATTTTATCCCTAATACACCTAAAAAATCATAGGTTGGCTCAAACATATATATATATATATATATATATATATATATATATATATATATATATATATATATATATATATATATATTGCATGTATATGGAAGGGAAGTTATGAGAGAGAACATGTCCAACCTGTGGGGCTCCGGCTTTGCATGACTTCAAGATTTGGGCTTAGGCTGGCCTATGTAAAATTCACCTTAGTATTTTTGCCTGCACACCAGAGTAGGAGTGGTCACAAATAGGATTTGAGTCATGAATTCAAAACACATTAAATATTCAAACAATCATGTGCTTGAATATCAGAATATGAGAACGTAAAAAGTTAGCTACGTATATGTTGTATGAGAACTTCTTTTTTGCATTGTCATATGTTATTCTTTATAGTTGACATTTTCTTACTGATATTTTCATTCCGGATAATAGGATCATTAGTTCTCTATCTTTAGCATTCTCAAGTTCTCATATAACATCCAGATTTATTGCTTCTAAGCTTCTAACTCCTTTGCATAAAGTTGGGGCAATTGTGCGTTATCTTGGATTCTTAATTTGCTAGTCCATGTTTGGACATCTCTATCTCGCTCAAGAGCTTCATTGTTTTCCATAAGAGCTCTTCGAACATGCCAGTATGTTAGAGAGAATATTGGGCCTCCTTGGGAACATGATGGGTTTTAAATACAAAACTTAGAATCAATCTAATTCAAACCTTAAACTGATAGATAAATGACCTTAATTTTCTATTTAAACCCGTGAACTTTCTTGTTCTATCTGACGGGGAACTATATTTATATGAATACTTAATAATCTTCCCCTTCATTCTGAGTATATCTCAATTTGTAGAGAACATTGGACTTTTTTGGAAACATGATAGGTTTTAAACACCAAAAAAAATCAATCTGATACAAAATCTAAAATCTCAAGCTGATAAGTAGTGGTTTCACTTTTTTTTTAAAATCCGTGAACTTTTCTTGTCTACCCTATGAGGACTTGTATGTGAATACATAATAATCTCCCCTTTCATTGTGAGTATATCTCAATTATCTACGGTTGCCTACCAACATATTTGTATGTTGGGGAGAACATTGGGCTTCCTTAGAACATAATGGGGTTTAAACACAAAAAATAATAAGTCATAATATAAAACCTTAAGCTGATAGGTAGTAGTCACAACTTTTTATTTACACCCATAATCTTTTTTTGTTCTATTAGTATGGGACTATACTCATATATGAATACTTAACAATATCTCCGTTCATTGGGAGTTACCTCAATTATCTACCTGAACCATGGGTCTTGCACGGCATATTTATAGGCAATTTTTACTTTGGTCTCACTTGGCAACCGTGGGGGTGTTTTGGTCTTGCACACCATCACCATTTATAGGCAATTTGACTTTGATCTTGTCCGACAATCATGGGGGTGTAGCATAGCTAATGAGTAATAACATCCACAAACCATTCATGGGAAACCAGACGTAGAGTCACTTTCGGCTCTTCGGGTTTCACTCTCTTTTGGCCACAACCTCGGTTCTAATACTATCTGTTGGGGAGAACATGGGCCTCTTTGGAAACATAATAGGCTATAAACAAAAAGCTAAGAACCAATCTAATGCAAAAGTTTAAGCTGATAAGTAGTGGTTCCAACTTTCTGTTTAACCCCCCATAAATTTTTCTTGCTATATATATGTGGGACTATACTCATATAAATACTTAAATATCATGGTTGGCTTTCTTGATTAGGAACCTAAGTTTTACATTTCTGCAGTGGTCTTGATTTGCATTTGCTCTTGAGCTATTTGTCTGTTTTGCTCAAGTAATTTGGCTTCTTATCTGCCTAGCTGTAATATTGCGTGGTTGAGGATTTCTTTTAACCATAGCACATGTAAGTTATCATTTTATGATACATTAGCATCATGCATGCACATATTTTATAGCGATGCCATCTTCTAAACATAGTAAGTAGGCTACTAGGGCAATCATATGTTTTTCTTGTAACCATGCTTCGTAATTCTTTATATTTATTTTGAGATAAATGTCTTTTCATAATCTTGATACTTAATGATTGTGCATGCATAGATTATCCTAGGCATATTTGCCACCAAAAGTTTGTGTGCTAATGTCAAACCAATTAACTATTGCAGATGCTAACTTGGTTGAAAATGTGCCGGTTCACAACCAAAGATTGGGAGTTGCTGGCCTTGCATTGCATTATGCTAATGTCATCAATCAAATTGATAATATTGTAAGTACATAACTTATTTCAGAGAGTTGATCTGACTGCTTTGTATTATCAGCCACCAGAAAACTAAATCTTTATTTGGTGCTTATAACATGAAAGTAGGCTACTTTTAGGATCTTCTTATCTCATATAGATGACAGTTCTCGTCTTAGACAGAACCATAGGACTCCAAATTACAAGGTCAAATTCAATTATAATATGATGAGGCATTTGTGGTCTTGGGGCATATATATGTATTTATATCTATTATGTTCCTCAACTAAGAACCAAATAATAGAAGTTGTACACCGACTGAATGATGGCTTGTGATAAAAGTTGGCATGCATTGGCTATAATGCTGTATCAATATCCATAATGAGGGTGTGAAATCCAACAGACTAATACTACCGTACTATGTCCAGTTGTACCTAGTGGATCAAACTTCAGGGTAGATGGACTAAGACTAATTTGTAATCTAAATTCTGTTCAAGCAAATAAAAATCGTATCTAGTGGAGAAGAAGTTTTTATTAATCTAAACAAGGAATAATCTATGAGAACTAGACGCTAGGGTTTGATTCCACTCAGCAAGCAGTGTTGAAAATAACGCGTTATGAAACCTGTTATGTTGTGTTACGTAACCTAACGGAACCCCAGCGCTATGTAACAACTGAAAATAACTCAATACACCGTAACAGTACGTTTTTTTTTATGTTATTTGACGTTATATTGCGTAATGTTACGTTAAATTACGTTATGTTACGTTATTTACAATTATCTTTTTAGTAATTTCTATATTGTTGTTGATTATTATTTTGATTATTAGCGAATTGCTGTTACCTTTTACTTGATTAGTTGTTAGCTTGTTTGGTTGCTCGTGAAATTGTTAACTTGTTAATATGTTTTTGCAATTGTTTCCTTATTCGCTTGTAATTCCTCTCCGATTGTTGAAATATCTTTTTTGTTGATCGTATTGAATTTTTAATTGAACTAAAATTAACTATTACAAATAAGATAAATTGAATATTGCAAAATATAAATTACAACAATAATAATAAATGGAATTGAAATGAAAAATTGTAATATTATTTTTTTTGTTTAAATGATGACTGGAATTACAGTTACAGACTTAATATAATTTGTGAAGATAAATGTGAAAATTATTGTAAAATTTAATATTTGCTGAAAAGGGAGATGAGGTAAATATTTTTTTGTTGGCACAAAAAGGTGATGATAACAAAGAAGATATATGGTATCTCGACACCGGCGCCAACAACCATGTGTGTGGTAAGCGAAGTTTGTTTGTGGACATAGACAAAACTATAAATGGCGAGGTGACATTTGGTGATTTCTCCAAAACTCCAGTGAAGGGAATATGTAAAGTTCTCATCCATCTTAAAAGTGGTTAAGATAAATTTATCTCTGATGTATATTATGTGCCTAATATGAAAAGCAATATATTGAGTATGAGCCAACTCTTGGAAAAGGGTTATGATATTCATTTGAAAGATTGTAGTCTTTTTCTTAAAGATCAAAAGAATAGATTGATTGCTAAAGAACAAATGTCAAAGAACCAGATGTTCAAGTTAAATTTTCAAGGTGGAGATATAAAATGTTTAAAGGCTCGCATTGATGATCCATCTTGGCTGTGGTGCCTAAGGTTTGGGTATCTCAACTTTGGAGGTCTCAAATCATTTGCAAAGGAGAATATGGTGAGAGGATTGCTGCTCATTGATCATTCAGAATAATCATGTGAAGGGTGTCTTGTTGGAAAGCATCACCGAGCCACATTTCCCAAAGAAGCTTCATTTCATGCAACAAAGGCCCTACAACTTGTGCACACAGATGTTTGCAGACCAATTACTCCTACTTCACTTGGTGAGAGTATTTTTTTACTTTTACTGATAATTTCTCTCGCAAAACTTGGGTGTGTTTTTTGAAGAACAAATCTGAAGTGTTTGTAAAGTTTAAAAAGTTCAAAGCTAATGTTGAAAAAGAAAGTGGCTATTATCTCATCAGGTCAGATCGAGATGGAGAGTTTACTTCAAAGGAGTTCAAAGCCTATTGCAAAGAGTATGACATTCGACATTTTCTTACAGTCCCTTATTCATCATAACAAAATGGGATTATTGAGAGAAAGAATCAAACTATTCTGAACATGGTCAGAAACATATTGAATAATAAGAAAATATCAAAGACTTTTTAGACTGAAGCAGTTGCATATGCCACTTATATTCTTAACTGAAGTCTAACTCAGATCCTCCAGAACATCACCCTCTAGAAGCTTGGACTGGATACAAGCCTAATGTGAGTCACTTCAAGGTGTTCGGCAGTATTGCCTATGCTCATGTTCCAGAACAGAAGAGAAACAAGCTTGATAACAGGGGTACCCCATACGTGTTTATCGGTTATGATTCAAAAACCAAATGTTACATGCTATATGATCCATGCAACAAGAACCTTATTGTAAGCAGAGATATACAATTCGACGAGAATAAATCATGGAACTGGATCAAGGGAAAAATTAGCAGCAATTCAATCATGCTTGAAGACATGGAAATCACAGAGGATATTCCAACACATGTTCCATCGTCACCGCCCTCTTCACCGTCCACAACTTCTTCCACATCATCCACGCCATCCTCACCATCATCAAGTCCAAAAGTCAAAAAGTTCAGAGCTTTGACTAAACTGTATGGGTAACTGAAAATCATAATAATTTCACTCTTTTTTGCTTATTTGCTGGTTGTGAGTCTATAGATTTTGAAGAGGCTATTTAAGATCAAAGATGGAGAGCAACTATGAATGAAGAGATCAAGGCAATTGAGAAGAATGATACCTGGAAACTTACATCACTTTCACAGAGCAAGAAGGCAATTGGAGTAAAGTGGGTTTTTAAAGAAAGAAGAATCGAAGGGAGAAGTTGAGAGGTATAAGGCCAGATTGGTCACTAAAGGCTACAATCAAAAGGCCGGAATTGATTATGATGATGTGTTTTCTCTTCTTGCTCGCCTTGAAACTATTAAATTGATTATATCTTTAGCTGCACAAAAAAATAGCCAATTTATCAACTAGATGTAAAGCTCAATTGAGTTCTTGAAGAAGAGGTGTATGTAGAGCAACTTCTTGGTTACATCAAGAAAGGAGAAGAATCAAAGATATTGAAGCTGGAAAAGGCACTGTATGGCCTAAAGCAAGCCCCAAGGACTTAGAATAGTAGAATTGATAAATACTTCTAGAGTAACAATTTCAGCCGATATGTCCTTATGAACATGCCTTATACACTAAGACAAATGAAGATGGGGATTTTCTTATTGTATGCTTAATTGTGGATGACCTAGTTTTTATAGGTAACAATCCACGCATGTTCAAAGAGTTTAAGAACTCCATGATTCAAGAATTTGAGATGACAGACATCGAGCTAATGTCTTACTATCTTGGTATTAAGGTGAGACAAGGTAAAGATGGTATTTTTATCTTTAAGGAAGATTATGTAAAAACTATTCTCAAGAAGTTTAATATGAAGGACTGCAATGCTGTATGCACACTTGTTAATTGTGGAGTTAAATTGTCCAAATATGATTCTAGAAGTAAGGCTGATGCAACATATTTAAAAGTGTGGTTGGGAGTCCTTGCTACTTAATTTATACAAGACCAGATATTTTATATGGTGTTGGACTCATTAGCAGATTCATGGAAATCCTAAGATCTTCACATTTATTTTCAGCAAAGAGGATTCTTCGCTTATCAACGGTACAACAAGATTTGGCTTGTTTTATTCTAGTTCTAACAATTTCGATCTTTTTGCATACACTAATAGTGACTAGGCTGGAGATATTGATGATCGGTAGAGTACAACCGAATACACATTTTTAATGGGCAATACTGCATTCACTTGGTTGTCGAAGAAGCAACCCATTGTTACTCTTTCTACTTGTGAAGCTGAATATTTAGTTGCATCATCAGGAGTTTGTCATGCACTTTGGTTGAGAAATCTAATCAAAGATCATTTTGCTCAAGACAAGCCCATAGAGATATATGTTGATAACAAGTCGGCAATTGCACTTTCGAAGAATCTAGTGTACCATGAAAGAAGCAAGCACATCGACAATTTTTATTATTTCATTCGGGAGCAGGTGAAGAATAAATAAGTGGAGTTTATACATGAGAAATCACAAGATCAGATTGCCGACATTTACGAAGCACTGGAGTTTGAAGTATTTTCTTTATTTTTGGAGAAAACTTGGAATGATGAATCAAGATTAAGGGAGGATGTTAAAATTAATTTAACCTTGATTCATTCTCTTAAGTTTTTAATGAGTATATTGCATGCTGTGATATTTACTATGTTCTTGAGACTTTAAAGGTGATGCAGGACGGGAGTGATTTAGGATTTGTGATGGAAAATTGGGAAAAAATTTAGATTTTTTGGAGATAAATTAGGGTTTGGATTTCACGATCAGGCGAATTACATGCCCACTCTCTCACGAATCACTAGAGGAAAGATTTGATAAAGCAAATCACATGCTCTCATATTTCACTCTATATTTTAAATTAGGGTTTTACAAGCCATATATATATAGAGAATTTTAAAACAACAAGATAATAACAAATCTCTAAAAATCCAAAATCTAACTAAATTCGTAATCAAATCAAATCAAATTCAACTAAATAACTAATCTCATTTTTATCAATTCTCCCGCATTTGGAAATATTCACCACCTGGTGAATAGCGATAAGAAGAAAGTCAAGTTCGGTCAACTCAAAGTGGTCAATTTTCTCAAGATCTGGCAAAACTTTCCACTGAACTAAATATAAAAAAATCGAACAGTTTGGAAACCAAATGTATGTTATATGATATTTCCATGGTGGCGACAGTAACAATTGTAAAATGTCTGGAGAGAAATCAAAATCTGTCGCTTCCGTAGAAAATTAAGATTTTAGAATGTGACTGAAAAGTCACTGAAAACACGATCCTCATGAACATGGCAAATGAATGTTTCTGTAGTTGGTTCTGGCAAAAAAATCGAATCATCAACTTTTTGATCTGTAGTAAGTTGTATGCTGGACTCGGTTTGATCTGTAGTAAGTTGTATGCTGGACTCGGTCTCATTGCCTAAAATCTCGGAAGCGGATATATCGGTATCTGGACTCTTTTTAGGACACTCATACTCATAATGCCAAAATTCTCCACATGCCGAACATTTGATAGAAGGATACTGATGAGCAGAGTGTCCATATCCTTCACACTTTGAACATGCCGTGCATGAAGAAAAAACTGCAATCATTTCTAAGCTGGACGAGATTTATAGTTGTTGAAATACCAATCAGAAACTTCTCCAACTAACTTCAATTTAGCATAATTATATTTCTGTTCTGAAGTCAAAGGAAAATAACGGAAAAATTATTCTAAATTGCTCTCCCAATTTTTATAACCATAAAAATTTGGGACTGCTTTGTATATATCACACTCCACTTATTTAAAATTAGCATAAATATTGATATATTTATCACAAAATATATATCTTATGATTCCGAATTTTTCAGAGCAAGTTCAGAAAATATCAGAAAAATCTGATGTGAACTGGGCTTCAAACTAAATGAGAATTGGAGTCAATCACCCAAAAATTTTTAACAGGCCTGCTTTCCTCTTAACGAGTCTGCTCTGTTGTTAACTCTTAATTGTACCCAAAAGTCAAGTTGGACTGGATCTGCACTAGTGTAGATATTGGTTCTGTTGTTGCTATTGAGTTGGGTCCAATTTATTCTCGGGTTTTTGTTGGACCCGATTTGATTTCAAACCCAAACCTAATTAGACTTTACCTCTTTACTTCAACAGGTTGCGTCGCAGAGAGGAAAAGGAGGGGCGATAAAGCAAAGGTTAAATAGAGAGATCAGAGATGAAAGCGATGTCGGAGAGGGGAACTTTGGTTTTCTCTCTCTCTCTCTCTTTTTTGACTTTTTTTCACTCAATTTTTTTTCTTTTTCTTTTTTTTGATCTCTTTCTCTCTTCTTTTTTTTCTCATTAGATTTTTTTTCTTTTTTTAATCTGATTTTTTTTGCTCTTTTTTTTTCAGATCTAATCTACTGTCAAATTTTTTTTCAGTTTTTTTTTGGGTCACAGATTTGATCTGTTTTTTTTAAAAATAAAATAGAAAGTAAAACAATAAAATAAAAAAAAGATGGAAGTGGAAGGAAGAAGATGGAGATGGATTTGGATTCTGATACCTGAAGATGTGGATCTTGAGCTCTGATATCAATTTGACACAGGACAGGAGCGATTTAGGGTTTGTGGTGGGAAATTGGGAAAGAACTTTGGTTTTTTTTGGGAATAAATTAGGGTTTGGACCTCACGCCTAAGCGAATTACACACCCACTCTCTCACGAATCACTCGAGAAAAGATTTAATAAAACAAATCACATGTTCTCAAAAGAAATCATATTTCACTCTATATTATAAATTAGGATTTTACAAGCCATATATATAGAGAATTTTAAAACAACAAGATAATAACAAATATCTAAAAATTCAAAATCTAACTAAATTCCTAATCAAATCAAATCAAATCAAACTAAATAACTAATCTCATCTCTATCAAAAGGTCATTAGGAAGGATGTTCCTAGGGAGACTAAGGGTCACTTAGAATATCTAACTGTCACTAGAAAAAGAGGATGTATTTGCATTTAATTGGGGAGATGAAAGGTCATTTGTACCACTTGTTTGTAGTGTGTTTATGGTGTGCCAAGAAGATCAATAAAAAAGAATATATTTCCTCCTCTTAATACTTCTCTACCTGTACAATCTATTTGACGCAGGACGGAGGTGAAATTAGGATTAGGGTTTTGAAAATTAAGGTTTTTTTTTTTTTAGAGAGATTGGGGAAGAAATATGATAAATTGGGAAAAAAACTTATAGGATTTGGGAATCCACTCAGGCCCACGCCCACTCTCCACGAATCCACGAGGAAAGATTTTGATTTAGCGAATTCCACGCCAAAGATTTCTCAAGAATTTTTCTCAAAATATTATTCATCTCTTCAATACTTCATGCACCTCCTATATATGGGGAAATCCTAACAAACATAATTCTATTAAAATCCAAACTCGTAATCAAATCAAATATCTAGTAAAATCCAAATCCTAATAAGATCAAAATCAAATCAAATCCTGATCTCCATCAATTCTCCCCGGCTTCAAAATATGAACCTCTGGTGAATGACGAAAATAATAACTATCGAGCAAATCCAGGTCGAGCTGCTGGACTTCTTCGTTGTGCAACCAAGTGCAATCTGAGTCTGGACGTCCACGCCAGCGCACCAAATAACGCTGATATCTACCATCAGCAGTCGAAACAATCTCATCATCCAGAATATCTTCAATCTGATTTATATGATGCTTGCGTGGAGCAGGAGGAGGCGGTGTACGAATGGAAAAATATCGATGTCCTGGCGAAACAGATGATGGTAAATCTGGAATAACTGCTGTGTAGACACCTAAAAAAAATTTGCGGGGCCCACAGGCGGGAATTCCTCCCGCAAGTCACCTGCGGGAATTCCTCCCGCGGGTGCCCACCTGCGGGTTGTAATCCGTCTATTTCCGTTTTGTTTCAACCCGCAGATCGGTCCAGTTCCGGAGATCTCGTGATCCGATTTTTCAGGAAGAATTTGAGCCGGATTGGAAGCGCTCTTCAATCTATAAAATTGGGAGCAGAGTTCAGAAAAAAAAGAGTCGGGGGAGGGAGGCAATTTTCCAGAGATCGGAGTCCAAAAATCTAGAGAGGAGTTCCTCAATACAGTGAGATCGGATCGTCAACGGAGTGCAGAATCAAGACTTCACTGTTGCCAGAACCCACAAAAATAAAGGGGAATCGAAATCAATTGATCTCCATTCTTGTAATCTCGAATTTATTTCTGTAATTCAAAATCAAATTGGCAATATAAAGAAAGATTCAATTTTTCGGGAATATGAGAATTGGTGACCACAGTGGGAGTTTGGGCGGCGCAATCCGATCTTTAAATTTTTTTTTTTTAAATTTGGAGCCTAAGCGTCATCGCCGGGTTATGATATAAAAAAAGATTAATTACAATTAGACCCCTTGTAGTATTGGGAGTATCTAATTTAACACTTCTGAAGTTTGAAACTCTCAAAAAAACTTCCTAAACTTAGTTATTCTCACTCTCTTTTTTTATTAAAGTGCACTTTTGTCCCTCAAATTCCTATTCTACTCTCATCTTTCCGTTTAACCTCTCTCTCTCTCCCTCTCTATCCCTCTTTATCAGTGACTGAGAGAGAGGGATAGAGAGAGAGAGTGTGACCGAGAGGGATAGAGAGGGAGAGAGAGAGAGAGAAAGAGAGAGAGTGTTGGTTAAAAAGAGGAATAAGGGTAAAATAGGAATTTGAGGGATAAGAGTGCATTTTAGTAAAAAAAAGAGAGTGAAAATAACTAAGTTCAGGGGTTTTTTTGAGAATTTTAAACTTCAGAAGTGTTAAGTTATACACTCTCAATACTACAAGGGGTCTAACCGTATTTACCCTAAAAAAAATTATGAGGCATCGCCCATAAAATAAAGACAAGACGTCATTGTCTGTAAAAAAAAAAAAAGTGAGGCGTCACCGCCCACTAAAATTAATAAGGCGTATCGCCTGTTAAAAAAAATTATTATGAGGCGTCATCGCCCATAATAATAATAAAAAAATGTCTTCGTCTGTAAAAAAAAAAAAAGTGAGGCGTTATCGCCCATAATAAAAAAAAGGGGCCTACAAAAAATTAA
This sequence comes from Dracaena cambodiana, assembly GCA_036321105.1. Lineage (NCBI taxonomy): Eukaryota > Viridiplantae > Streptophyta > Magnoliopsida > Asparagales > Asparagaceae > Dracaena > Dracaena cambodiana. The sequence continues at coordinate 8,357,208 of JAYEPQ010000007.1, read as the reverse complement.
CAAAACTATAAAAATAATAATAAATAAATAAAATCTTTAAAAAAAAAGAAATGCGGTGCGAGGGTGCTACCCACGGGTTGCATCCCGTGAGATGCAACCGCGGGTTGCATCCCGCGAATGCGGACCGCGGGATTGCATCCGAGGGTTGCATCCCGCGGGATGCCAAGCAAAAAAATAAAAAATAAAAAATAAAAAATAATAAAAATAAAAAAATAAATAAATAAATTTACAAGTCCTCATCGCCTATCAAAATAAAGAAATAAATAAATAAAAATAAAAAATAATAATAAAAAGCTAGGCGTGATCACCTAAAAAAAATAATAATAAAAATAAAAAAAATTCAAAGGCGTCATCGTTTATAAAAAAAAAAGTCAGACGTCATTGCAAATATAAAAAATAAAATAAATAAATGAATAAATAAATATATAAAATAAAAAATAAAAAAATAAAAAAGATTAAAAAATGAAAAAAAATAAATAAAATAAGGGTCAAAGATCTAAAAAAAATCCTACGTCTCTATGACTAAGGATAGAGGGAAGTTTGGCATGTAAGTCCAAACAAATTTCTCGCCAATCCTACTATGCTGGGGGTAAAAAGCATGAATTACCCAACGCCATCAAGGCAACAGGAAGAGAATAAATTTCTCGTCAACCCCATCATGTTGGGGGTAAAAAGTATGAATTACCCAACGTCATCAAGGCAACAGGAAGAGAATAAATTTCTCGTCAACCCAATCATGCTGGGGGTAAGAGCATGAAATTGCCTAACGCCATCAAGACAATAGGAAGAAAAGTTTCTCGCCAATCCAATCATGCTGGGGGTAAAAAAGTATGAAATTGCCCAACGCCGTCAAGGCAACGGGAAGAGAATAAATTTCTCGCCAATCCTACCATACTGGGGGTAAAAAGCATGAACTACCCAATGCCGTCAAGGCAACGGGAAGAAAATAAATTTCTCGCCAATCCCACCATGCTGGGGGTAAAAAGCATGAACTGTCCAATGCTGTCAAGGCAATGGGAAGAGAACCAGTTTCTCGCCAACCCCTTCATGCTGGGGGTAAAAGTATGAATTACCCAACGCCGCTAAGGTAAATGGAAGAGAAAAAGTTTGGCATTTAAGCCCAAACAAAATTCTCGACAACTCACAATGCTGAGAAGAATAGCATGGCTAGCCCAACTCAAACGGTAGTTGGTAAAAACAAATCAAACCCGTTGATAGCTGGGGGTTTGCTAAAAATTCTATGACAAATCTGTCACAACTGTATTCTTATCCAAATATAGGGATACATCACTTCCTGGAGCTGCTAAGGTAAAGGGAAGAGGAAAAATTTGGTATTTAAATCCAAATGAAATTCTCGATAACTCACCATGCTGAGGGGAATAGCATGGCTAGTCCAACTCAAACGGTAGTTGGTAAAGGCTAATCAAATCCGTTGATAGCTGGGGGTTTGCTAAAAATCCTAATCAGATCGATCCTCTGTCAAGTTAAGATTTCACCTCGGACAACAAAATTTTTCTCGTTATTTTTCTCCAGCAGAGCAAGTGACACTCCAAAATATTTATCAAGTTAAAATCATACCTCTGATATCATAATTCAAAATCAAGTGAGATAAAATCCGATTAAATCTCCTGTCATGTTAACGTTTCACTTCTGGCAGAAAAGAAAACTCATACTTCATCAAGTTCAATATTACAACTTTTGATAAATTTGTTCTTGATATCGTTAAGTTAAAAATTACCTCTGACGAAAATCATCTCCCTATCAAGTTAACAGTTACCTCTGGTAGTCCAATTCCAAGGCTAAATACGTTAACCGTCACCTCTATTAGTCAGCTTGTTCCTATCACGATCAGATCCTCTAATATGTTGAGCTCCAAGATACGTTTAATGTCACATCTGTCTTTTCCTGATCCATCATACTAATTGTCACTGAACGGTTAGGATTCTAATGTGCACGTTAACATGATACCTCTGCTTGATTTAAAATAAGTATGTTAACATCATACCTCTGCTTGTCACCTAATGAGTACGTTAACATCATAGCTCTACTTGTCATTTAATGAGCACGTTAAAATCATACCTCTGCTTGTTATTGAATAATTGAATAAGCATGTTGACGTCATATCTCTGCTTATATTCCATGAAATATATTAACAATTAACTCTGTCTACTAAATCCTTTACACGTCTGATGGCCAAAATTAAAGAATCCAAAGTGTTTCGAAATTCAGTATGGTTAAATACAGAACTTCGAAAACTTTGGAGGGAGTTATGTAGACACCTAAAAAAAATATTTGTTGGGCCCACCGACGGGAATTCCTCCCGCGGGTCACTCGCGGGAATTCCTCTCGCGGGTTGTAATTCGTCTGTTCCCGTTTTGTTTCAACCCGCAGATCGGTCCAGTTTCGGAGATCCCGTGATCCGATTTTTTAGGAAGAATTTGAGCCAGATTGGAAGTGCTCTTTAATTTATAAAATTGGGAGCGGAGTTCAGAAAAAAGGAGAGTCGGGAGAGGGAGGTAATTTTCCAGAGACCGGGGTCCAAAAATCTAGAGAGGAGTTCCTCAATTCAGAGAGATCGGATCGTCAGCGAAGTGCAGAATTAAGACTCCACCGCTGCCAGAACCCACAAAAATAAAGGAAAATCAAAATCAATTGATCCCCATTCTTGTAATCTCGAATTTATTTTGTAGTTTTTCTTTTATTGTTGTAATTTAAAATCAAATTGGCAATATAAAGAAAGATTCAATTTTTCGGACATACATGCTGGATAGTCAAATGGAGCACGGTATGGAGTCAGATCCTCGACGTTGAAAACTGGATTGATCCCGAGATTGTGGGGGATCGCAAGCTCATAAGTATTAGAACAAATTATCTTTAGAACTCGGTAAGGACCCATATGTAGAGCATGAAACTTCTTCAAGGTTCCTGGCGGGAACCTTTCTGGATGCACTCTAACCATCACCTCATCATCAACTGCAAATTCCTGTAATCTTTTGTGAGTCTGCTGCAGACTTGTAGTTATTATTACTAATTGCTATTTGCTGACGAATATGATCATGCAAATCATGCAAATGTTGTGCAAAAGACTCGGCTGAGGCACTAGGCCTATCACCTATGGGGAGGGGAAGAAGGTTTATAGGTTTTCTAGATTTATAACCTGTAACTATCTCAAATAGACTCATTCCAGTAGACCTATTGACGGAACTATTATATGCAAACTCCGCTATATGCAAAACAAGATCCCACGTCGTTAAATGGTCGCTCACTAAACATCGAAGCAAGTCACCTAAACTACGATTGACAACTTGTCTGACCATCTCTGTGGATGATAAGCAGTAGAGAATTTAAGTGGTATCCATTTTCTTCCAGAGAGTTCGCCAAAAATGACTTGTGAACCGAATATCTCTGTCAGAAACAATTGACTTAGGAAGGCCATGCAAACGAACTGCTCTCTACAGAACAAGTGTGCAATATGTGAGGCATCTGAAGTCTTCTCGCAAGAAATAAAATGTGCCATTTTGGAAAATCTATCCACCACGACTAATATTGTATTATGCTTCCTAAGTGTGCGAGAGAGTCCTAAAATGAAATCCATGCTAAGATGATCTCAATGTGCAAAGGGTATGGGTAATGGTGTGTAGAGTCCTGTATTATGCTCCTACCCTTAGATACCTGACAAACTCGATAATGCGATACAACTCGCGCAACATCACATTTAATGCTTAGCCAATAAAATCGGTCCTCTATAAGAATGATAGTTTTATCTCGACCGAAATGACTAGCAATCTCTCTTGCATGCATTTCTCAAATCAGATGATCATGCGAAGAAGTATTAGGAATACATAGACGGGTATCTCGAAAGAAAAAACCATCAACAATGGTGAATGCATCTACTATAATAGGAGGATCCTGTGTCAGAAATGAATAGATGTCACCAAAGTCCCGACAAGTAGGATAGTCTTGAATGATATGCTCAAATCCGATAACTTTTGCACTCGTCTGTAAAGTGCAAAGTTTCCTACTTAATGCATCAACGGCTTTATTTTCAGTTCCTGCATAGTGTTTGAGTACAAAATTGTACTCCTGAGTGAGCTCAAGCCATTTGATGTGTCGATATCCTACTCTCTTTTGGGAATTGATATAGCATAGAGCTTGATGGTCTGAATATAGAACGAACTCTTTTGGTAGCAAATAGTGACGTCAATGATGCAAATATTGCACTACTGCATAAAACTCTCTATCATAAACATCATAGCGCTGTTTCGTCTCATTCAATTTTTCGCTAAAAAAAGGCGATAGAATGATTTTCTTGGTTTAAAACATCACCTATACCTACGCCTGATGCGTCACGTGTTTCTTTGAGAAATCTGGAAAATGAAGGACCGGAGCAGTAGTCAATTTCTCCTTAATCTCCTCGAAAGCATGAGTAGCAGATTTAGTCCATTAAAACTCTCCTTTTTTAAGACAATCAGTGATCGGAGCCATGGTGGTACTAAATTTCTTAATAAACTCCTATAAAATGTGGCCAGACCATGGAAGCTCCTAGCCTCATGGATCGTACGAGAAGTAGGCCATTCTCTTATGACCTTAACTTTGTCAGGATCTGCTGCCACTCCGTCTTTAGAGACGATAAACCTAAGAAATTAAACAGAGGAAGTTAAGAACGCACATTTTTTCAAATTGACAAACAATTTTTCCTTACGGAGAGTCTTTAAAACCTGTGTCAAATGAGAAATATATTCTTCTTGGGTTTGACTAAAATCGAGAATGTCATCAAAATAGACAATGAACTTGCCTAAGAAAAGACGCAATATCTGGATCATAACTCTCATAAATGTGCTGGGTGCATTAGATAAATAAAAAAGTATGACCAACTATTTATACAACCCGTCCTTAATTTTAAAGGCAGTTTTCCATTCATCACCTTCACGGATACGAATCTGATGATATCCGCTTCGAAGATCTATCTTCGAAAAGATTTGAGAGTCAGCCATCATATCTAATAAGTCATCAAGTTTAGGAATAGGAAATCTATACTTGACGGTAATTTTGTTGATGGCGCGACTGTCAACGCACATTCTCCAGTTACCATCGTTTTTAGGTATGAGTAGAGCGGGAACGGCACAAGGACTTAAACTTTCCCTAATAAAGTCTTTTCGCAATAACTCATCGACCTGTCTTCTCAACTCAGCGTGCTCAACAGGATTCATCCTATAATGAGGTAAATTGGGCAAACTGGACCCAGGCACGAAGTCAATGGCATGCTGAATGTCCTGAAGGGGAGGGAGTTCATTAGGTAACTTATCGGGCATAATATCTTAAAAATCAGTGAGAATATGATGAATCTCAGGATGGTAAATGACAGGTGGACTAGAAGACTCACCTAAAGCAATTACCGCATACATTAGTCCCTCCTCTAGACTCTCTTTGAGGAACTGTGATTGACTTACCAAGTGAAGAGACTTTTTATGTTCCTATCCTGTGACTTTTTCGCTCTTTGGGCTCTCATCACTAGACTTAGGCGGCGCATTCAAAACATTTTTCTTTCCATTAAATTTGAATGTATATGTGTTTGATTTGCTGAAACTCGTCACATCTAAATCATACAACCATGGCCTACCAAGCAAGATATATGCGGCGGTCATATTAACACATCGCACCAAAGCTGGTCCTGATAGCTTGACATCTAGATAGGCATTAGACAATGCTGGGTAATAGATTGAGCAGTTTTATCTACCCATGTTACGTTGTATGGTTGTGGATGGTGTTCAGCTTTGAGGCCTATTTTCTCAACAGCTGTTCTTGAGATTATATTCACACAACTACCCCCGTCAATCATTATGCGATAACTCTTTCCTCCGTGTGTGATGTATGTGGTGAAAACGCTAGATCTACACCAATCTTGATCTTTCGTTTTAGTGTAAAGACACCTAATGACGCCTAAGCGCACATTTGAAATGACTATTTTCTCGTCTGACTCACTAGCGTTTCCTACTGGTTCATGTACTTCTTTCTCAAGATCATCATCATCACCATTATGTTCTCCTACGAGTAAAGCTCTAGTGGGACACTGTGAAGCTTTGTGTCCATACTCGTGACACCTAAAACACTCTACGCCTTTCGTGCCCTGTTTAGATGACTCACCCATTACGACTTTACCTTTAAAGTCTTTGTTGAGTTGGGTGTTAGATCTCTTATTATTTTCAGAAGGACGTCTGGACTGCTCCCCGGCTTTAAGAGTAAACCTACGGTCAGTAGAAAATTTGAGAGAGTTCTATATTTTTCTACTAATTGACAAGCTTGAGTAAGAGAACTTATATTCCGAGAATGGATATGCGTAGCTCGTTGTATGTCTGCGCGTAGTTGAGAACGAAATCTAGATATCGCTTGGTGTTGGTCCTCTCGCAGATCACACCGACGTTTCAATTCATCAAATTGAGTCATGTACTTTTGGATCGTCATGCTTTCCTGGCGAAGACTGTGCAACCTATCTAATAGGTGACTCCTAAATGTGACTGGAAGATACTTCTCTTTAAGTCTAGGTTTCATGTCATTCCAAGTCTCTATCGCATCCAGATATTTGTCACATTCCCTTTCTACCGATATCCAATATATCCTAGCGAGCCCTGTCAATCGCATCTGAACAAATCATATTTTGCACTCTCCAGGCATGTCATACCAATCGAAATAGTAATCCATGTCTGCGAGCCAGTCACTAAAAGTTTTAGGGTCGTGCGTGCCGTCGAATGTAGGAGTTTCTACTTTTATCTTACGTTTGATGTTATCTTCAACACGTCTAGTTCTAAGGACACTCTCATCTCTAGTCCTTTCATTTCGACCTCTTGATCCTCTATCGTAATTCCTTTCGTTATATTCATTCTTATAAATTTGATTATTTTGTTCTTCTATTTGTTGTTCTAGTGCATCCAGTCGTTTATTAACAATTTTAAACTGTTCCATTTGTTCATTTATAGTTTTTAATTATTTCATCATGATTTCTAACTTTTCATCCACATTACTAGAACCTGGGGTGGTCATTTTACCGTTACGAAGAAGCATACAATCAAACAAGCGTATGCAATGCAATTTCCTAAACTCAGTCAAATTCTATATGCGTGCACTATATAATCAAAATTTTTTTTCTAAGGTTTAGTTTCTAAAATAAAAGGAAATTGATCCTAAAAATGTGTGTATGCAGCAAGCAATAAGTTGGCAAATAATTATTAGTAATTATAACTAACAATTTTATACAGAATTTCACAAAATAATTGTAAATTTTTACTGAAGAAAATGGGTTAGTTTAGAGATTACCCAAATACCGAAGAAGTTCGTGCACTTGTAGTGGTATCTTGGAGTCTTCCGAAATTGGTTCGCCTGCTGAAGAGCCCTGAAACTCTGCCACAATTGTTGGAAACAAATTCAGGAATGCAACGCTTCGAATCTGACTCGAATTGGACTCCGAACGGGCTCCAAATCACCACTATTCTCCTTAACGGGTCTGCACTGCTGTACTGAATCAAAAGTGGAATGGATCTGGAGCTGCGGGTCGGATCTAAAACTTGCGGGTTGGATCGAAAGAAATTCAACCTTCTATTCTTTTGGATGTGGGTCTGAATAAATGGATCCAAATCAGAACCAAATCAGCCCAATAACAAACAAATCCAAAACCCAATAGCTTTCTTCTCATTCTATTCTGCTGCAATGCTATTCTGCTGCACTGCTCGTTGGCTGAAGATGGCGGCGGCGTTGCTGGCGGGGAAGCGAAGAGCGGAGTGTTCGAAGTCGCTGCTCCTTCAGTGCTGCGGTGGATGCTGCGGTGCTGCGGAGGCGAAGGAGGGGAGTTGCGGTGCTGCCGGGGGGGGGGGGGGGACGGCGGAGGGGAGAACAAGGAGGTCGCCGGAGGCGGGGGTGATGGGAGCAGTGGGCCCACAATTGAGGGGATGGTGCAGGGGAAGTCGTCGTCGGTGGAGGAAATCGGGGATGGGGAGGCGAGGTCGACGGAGTTGAGGGTGACGGGTCGGGGACAACAGATCTGAAGGTGGCGGGTGTCGAGGATGAGATCTGAGGGCGGCGGATGAGACGAGGGCAGCGGCGGATGAGATCTGAGGTGGAGAGGGAGCTCCGATGGGGAAGTTGGGGGGATGGTTGTGAGTGTTTGGGTTGAGGATGGAGTGGGTTTGCGGATGGTCGGGTCAGGTGGAAGAAGAGAAGAGATCTGGTTTTTTTTTTTTTTTTTTTTTCTTCGCTGGTTGATGGAGGCTGAGGTTAGAGTGGGTTTGGAGGATGGTGTGGAGGAGAAAAATCTTTTTTTTTCCTCTCTCTCTCGTTGGTTGATGGAGGGTGAAGCTGAGGGTGGTCGGATCAGGTGGAGGGGGAGAAAATTTAGGCTCTGATACCAAATTTGACGCAGTACGGAGGCGAAATTAGGGTTAGGGTTTTGAAAATTAGGATTTTTTTTAGAGGGATTGAGGAAGAAATGATAAATTGGGGAAAAAACTTATGGGATTTGGGAATCCACTCAGGCTCACGCCCTCTCAACGAATTCACGAGGAAAGATTCTGATTTAGCGAATTCTACGCTAAAAATTTCTCAAGAATTTTTCTCAAAATATTATTCATCTATTCAATATTTCATACAACCCCTATATATAGGAAAACCATAACAAACAGAATTCTAATAAATCAAACTCCTAATCAAATCAAATATTTAGTAAAATCCAAATCTTAATAAGATCAAAATCAAATCAAATCCTGATCTCCATAAATTTTTGTCCAATTCTTATCAAGTTCTAGCCTGTTTCTAGTTGGATCTGCTTGTTTTGAGCGAATCTGCTTGCAGATTGGATAATTACAGTTTTGCCATGGAGTTTTATCAATTGTATAAGTCTCTCATGAATTAAGGATATAATGATTCAAAAAGCGTTAGAAAGCTTGAAGGAGTTCTCTAATGAGTAATGACTATCATATAAAAAATGACCAAAATATCCCTTGGTTGAATGAGAATTACTCTATGCCTAACTAGGGAAGTAAGTAATTAAAGAAAAGAATGATGAATGAGACATAAAATCCTAGTTGAATTTCTTAACGAGAAAGATTATCCTGTTAATAGGATTTAAAAATCAGAATATGTTATTCATGGAAGTTGTATATTGAAACCGGTGCCAATTAGTATTGATGGTCTCCGAAAGAAACCGAATCGGGTGCCAACTGATGACAAAGATGTCCAAATTCGAGGGAAGTCATGGGTGGCTTTCTCCTACTCTCAGAAAATTATAAACAAGAGGACTCACATCTGAAAGAACTTGAATTCAATCATCAAAATAAAATCGAATGCAGCGGAATTTACATACCTGCAGCCATATTGATTAAATCTGAAGTCTGACCTGGATCACGCCTTGATTACCTTTTAAACCGAGATCTTCTGACCTATCACCTCTATACAATCTGAAGTTTTGTGTACGCTCTGTTTGATGGAGGCACAGGCGTTTATATAGAGGCTAGGTTAGGGACCCGGTTACTCACGAAACCCTAATTTGACATAAATTGTCAAAACTATTCCTACCATCAAGGGAATTCTAATTTGACACAGATTGTCAAAGCTATTCCTATCATCAAGGGAATGGGCCAGACTTAAAGCCCAAAATATGTGAGTAACTTAATAACCCATTATCTTTAATTATCACCTCAATATATATTTGGGCCACATTAATCTAACATTCTCCCACTTGGCCCAAAGATATATGAAATACTTTATAGATGATAAAACTGAAAATGGTCATAAATATTTGACATGTCAAATCATTGGTTAACTTCATAACTTAACTAAAAACTCTCTTAATATGAATCATGGCGGTTATATTCTTTATATTGGCGAACACTCCCTTCCATGCATTACAATATTAAGAAAAATTCTTAATCAAGTACTCAAACTTAATGAATGAATAAATCTTTATTTGAACTTAAATTCATTCAGGTCCAAACCAAAATATGAGATGAAATAAAACATAACTTAATGTGCACAAAAGTTTATCATCTCTAATTGAAACAAAATTCAAATGAAAATAAATGGATCACAAAGAGCTCAACAATCCCATTCTTTCTACATGATCCACGAACGACTTAGCCGGCAAACCTTTAGTCATAGGATCAGCAATCATGAGATTAGTACTAATATGCTCAATGGCAATTGAACGCTCCTTTACTCGATCTCCCACGACCAAGTACTTAATGTCAATGTGCCTGTTTCCACTTCCACTTTTATTGTTCTTTGAAAAGAACACTGCAGCTGAATTATCACAGTAAATTCTCAATGGTCGTGAAATACTGTCAACGACCCTCAAACCTGTGATGAAATTCCTTAACCACAACGCCTGTGTAGTAGCTTCATGGCAAGCTATAAACTCTGCCTCCATAGTAGAAGCTGAAATGGTTTGCTTAATGCTTCTCCAAGAGATGGCGCCTCCGGCAAGGATAAAAATGTGACCAGATGTAGACCTTTTAGTGTCTTCACACCCATTAAAATCTGAATCTGAATATCCAACCACCTCTAAATTGTCAGAGTGTCTGTATGTGAGCCTAAAATGCTTGGTTCCTTGCAAATACCGCATAACCTTTTTAGCAGCTTTCCAGTGATCTAATCCTGGATTCCTCTGGTATCTGCCCAACATCCCTACTACAAATGAAATATCGGGTCTTGTGCATACTTGTGCATACATTAAGCTGCCAACTGTAGATGCATATGGTATGCATTTCATCTCTTATCGTTCCAAGTCATTCTTTGGACACTGTTTCTGACTGAAGGTGTACCCTTTAACAATGGGTGCTACAGATGATGAACAATTGCTCATCCTAAATCTCTCTAAAACTTTTTCTATATAAGCTTTTTGAGATAATCCTAATGTCTTTTCAGATCTATCTCTGTGAATCTCTATGCCAATGACATAAAAGCCTTCACCTAAATCTTTCATTTCAAAGTTTTTTGAGCGAAATTCTTTAGTCTCATGTAGCAATCCTAAGTCATTGCTTGCAAGCAAAATATCATCTACATATAGGATTAAAAATATATATCTGCTCCAACTCACCTTAAGGTATATAGATTCATCAACGACGTTTTCTGTAAAACCATAAGAGGTTATAACGTCATGAAATTTTAAATACCACTGACGTGAGGCTTGTTTTAATCCATATATAGATTTCTTTAATTTGCAAACCAAATGACTTTTATCACTGGCAATAAAACCCTCAGGCTGAGTCACGTACACTTCTTATTTAAGATCCCCATTCAAGAATGCTGTATTCACATCCATTTGGTGTAATTCTAGATCAAAGTGAGCCACTAAAGCCATGATTATCCTGAGTGAATCCTTCTTTGAAACTGGAGAGAAGGTTTCGTGATAATCAATACCTACCTTTTGAGTGAAACCTTTTGCAACAAGTCTGGCCTTATATCGTTCAATATTACCAGATGAGTCTCTTTTAGTTTTATAAACCTATTTACAGCCAATAGCTGTAGACCCTTCCGGTAATTGAACGAGATCCAAAACTTGATTATTATCCATAGATTTCAACTCATCCTGCATGGCTTCATACCAAAGGCTCGAATTTACACTATCCATGGCATGTGAAAAACAACTAGGATCATCTAGAAGGCTTGACTCCTGCAAATAGACCAAATAATCACTAGTGATAGCTGATTTTCTTACCCTTGTGGATCTTCTTACACCCCCTTGTTGAACAGTGGGTTCAACATGAATATTCTCTTCATGGGATTGTTCTTAAATTGGTTGTTCTTCAATACTACTCAATTGAGTATCTTGAAAAACAATCAATTGATCTAAGTTTAGTGGTTGTTCAACAGAATCTACAGTTTTCTCAATTTGTACCATATGAGGATAACTCCCACTAACCTCAGAATCCTCAAGGAATTTAGCATTTCTCGATTCAACTATTTTTAGTGTATTTGAGGGACAATAAAATCTAAACCCCTTGGAGTTAACTGGATAGCCAATAAAATAACCGCTAGTTGTCCTCGGATCCAATTTGTTTATATTTGGATTATAAATCCGTACCTCAGCAGGACAACCCCATACGTGTAAATGTCTCAAACTAGGTTTCCACCCGTTCCATAATTCAAAAGGAGTTTTAGGAACAGCCTTAGAGGGAACTCTATTCAAGACATACACAGCAGTTTTTAAGGTCTCACTCCATAAACTAATAGGGAGATTAGAATTGCTTTTCATGCTCCTCACCATATCTATAAGAGTCCGATTTCTTCTTTCAGCCACACCATTTTGTTGAGGTGTACCGGGTATTGTGTATTGTGCAATAATGCCCTCTTCCTGAAGAAATAAAGCAAATGGACTCTTTTGTTGTCCCATCTCTGTGTACCTATCATAATATTCTCCACCTCGATCAGATCTTACGATCTTAATCTTTTTGCTCTTTTGTTTCTCTACTTCTGCCTTAAAATTTTTAAAAGTATCCAGTGCTTCTGATTTATTATGTAGAAGATAGAGATACATGAATCTGGAATGGTCATCTATAAATAACATAAAATATCTTTGACTATTTAAACAGGGGGTGGAGAATGGTCCACAGATATCCGTATGTATGATCTCAAGAATCTCTGAGCTTCTAGTGGCACCTTTACTGTTCTTGTGGGTTTGCTTACCCTTAATGCAATCCACACAAGTACCAAAATCAGTAAAGTCAAGATTGTTCAACAAACCATCATGAACAAGTCTTTTTATTCTCTCAATGGAGATATGAGAATACCTTTCTTTTTGAGCCATGCCTTAAACTTAAGACAGTCTCTATTTAATTTAATTAAAGATAAAAAATCTTCAAAAATAACGGCTAGGGTTCTGATCGATACCCTCAAGCCCATCTATTAGATTAATCAATATAACATGAAGGTTGGCTCTGATACCACAAGCTAATTAGTACTAATCTTATGATTGCTGATCCTATGACTAATGGTTTGCCGGCTAAGTCGTCGTGGATCATGTAGAAAGAATGGGATTGTTGAGCTCTTTGTGATCCATTTATTTCCATTTGAATTTTGTTTCAATTAGAGATGATAAACTTTTGTGCACATTAAGTTATGTTTTATTTCATCTCATATTTTGGTTTGGACCTGAATGAATTTAAGTTCAAATAAAGATTTATTCATTCATTAAGTTTGAGTACTTGATTAAGATTTTTTCTTAATATTGTAATGCATGGAAGGGAGTGTTCGCCAATATAAAGAATATAACCACCATGATTCATATTAAGAGAGTTTTTAGTTAAGTTATGAAGTTAACCAATGATTTGACATGTCAAATGTTTATGACCATTTTCAGTTTTATCACCTATAAAGTATTTCATATATCTTTGGGCCAAGTGGGAAAATGTTAGATTAATGTGGCCCAAATATATATTGAGGTGATAATTAAAGATAATGGGTTATTAAGTTGCTCACATATTTTGGGCTTTAAGTCTGGCCCATTCCCTTGATGATAGGAATAGCTTTGACAATCTGTGTCAAATTAGAATTCCCTTGATGGTAGGGATAGTTTTGATAATTTGTGTCAAATTAGGGTTTCGTGAGTAACCGGGTCCCTAACCTAGCCTCTATATAAACGCCTGTGCCTCTATCAAACAGAGCGTACACAAAACTTCAGATTGTATAGAGGTGATAGGTCAGAAGATCTCGGTTTAAAAGGTAATCAAGGCGTGATCCAGGTCAGACTTCAGATTTAATCAATATGGCTGCAGGTATGTAAATTCCGCTGCATTCAATTTTATTTTGATGATTGAATTCAAGTTCTTTCATGGCGCCATGAAAGAACTTGAATTCAATCATCAAAATAAAATTGAATGCAGCGGAATTTACATACCTGCAGCCATATTGATTAAATCTGAAGTCTGACCTGGATCACGCCTTGATTACCTTTTAAACCGAGATCTTCTGACCTATCACCTCTATACAATCTGAAGTTTTGTGTACGCTCTGTTTGATAGAGGCACAGGCGTTTATATAGAGGCTAGGTTAGGGACCCGGTTACTCACGAAACCCTAATTTGATACAAATTGTCAAAACTATCCCTACCATCAAGGGAATTCTAATTTGACACAGATTGTCAAAGCTATTCCTATCATCAAGGGAATGGGCCAGACTTAAAGCCCAAAATATGTGAGCAACTTAATAACCCATTATCTTTAATTATCACCTCAATATATATTTGGGCCACATTAATCTAACAACATCAAGATCATAAAAAGGTTGGTAGGGCAAATGAATTGAATTTTTGGATGGATGGGATTTTAAGAAACTGTATAGTTAATCCTTTTTTTCTACAATTTTTACATGGAGGTTTTACGTGAGCAATGTTGCGATGTATGCACATAGCTCGAGATGAAGCATGACAGTTGTAGTTTGTGAACCTTTTGTTTGTGTAATGCTGTATAGAAGAATTTAAGCTAACGTGATTCCTGATGGTAACTTTAGCCATTGATGATACTCGCGATCGATTATTGGATTATGTTTCACTAGATGAAAAATGAGAACCTTGTTGTATGATTCAATTCTTGCCATCTATTTACCATGGATGACATAATTCCAGCGTAAAGAATCTAGTAAGGCATTATATTTCAATTTAAACCTACTAGGTACTAACTTTATGTACAGGAAAAAGAACTGAAATAGTTAACTTCCTGGTGGGTTTGATTGAATGAGGATCACAAGTCATAAGACCTCATTAAATCCCTCATCTACTAATGCTCCAAACACAAAAGTTGAAGGCCTAGTATGAATTTTAAGGTGTCAGCCAAGGTTTAAAATATCAGAATTGATATTAGTGTTGGTCGATTACTCGGGATGAACAATATCGGGTATATAGTATTAGAAATATTGCCAATATTTGGCTTAAATGGTATATTGTGTCTCAAATAGTTTAAAATATGATATGATATATGCGATATGTATCAGTATCTTCTAGTATTTAAAATCATGGTTTCAGCGATAGGAGGTTTAAAAATCAAGGTCTTTTCCCAAACTCATATTACAAAAATTAATAAAAAAAGCTTAACTAGTAAAACCCTCGCTCTCATGATGATGATTCCAGGTTCGATTCCCGGCGATGTTGATTGAGGAATTTAGTTTAGATAATTAATCAAGCTAAGGTCTTATTATCAAAAGGAAAAAAAAAAGTATAAAGGATTAGAACTGAATTTCAGTTAAGGAGCCAAATGAATCCCCCAATGTTTTCATAATCTAAGGAGCCAAATGAATCCCCCAATGTTTTCATAATCTTCCTGTAGGAATCTAAATTACAGTCCTAAACTCTTGATGTGTATGGAGATCATCAAAAGCCACAAAAATCACAAAGTGGGAGAATGCTGAGCTTGAGAACTTATTTATTTTTAACTCCTTTTTTCGTCCTGTCCCACTCTGTTTCACTTCTCTCTTTCCCTTCTTTCCTCCTTTCTGTTGGGCACAACAGACAGCGATTGCTTCCTTTTTTTTTCTTTTCTTTATCTCCTCATTTTT
Source organism: Dracaena cambodiana (assembly GCA_036321105.1). Lineage (NCBI taxonomy): Eukaryota > Viridiplantae > Streptophyta > Magnoliopsida > Asparagales > Asparagaceae > Dracaena > Dracaena cambodiana. The sequence goes on along the minus strand of JAYEPQ010000007.1, from coordinate 8,341,677 downwards.
TTTTTCATAACATGAAAATATATCTTCCCAAATAGCTAATCTTTCATCAAACAATTTTAAACCATATTAAACATGAGCTGTCTATGTGTTTCACTAGTATTAAACATAAAATTGGTTGTTGTTAATGATGATGTACTTTTTTTTATTCTTCCTTTAATAAAACTAGCGCATAATCCACTAAACTTATGAGCATAAAAGAAATAACTGGACCTTTCTTCATCCTTATTGTTATTAAAATAATAAATTTATGTAAGTTTAAATTTTATTCATGTTTCGTGGATAACTATGATCACTGTATTTACTTAAACAATTTGTAGCTTTGATATCTACAACCATGTATTACTTTTTCCTGTACCGGCTAATTGATATGCACTCTACATCTATTTATTCTGAAGATGCTATAGGAACTAATTACATACCTTCAACCAGCAAGATTCTTATGTTGAATGATTTCTTATTGAGATTTTAATTCTTTATATCCAGGTGTCTAGGCCACTTTCACTTCCTCCTAATACAAGGGACAGTTTATATCAGGGATTGCCAACAGGTGTCAAAGCTTCTCTGCGTTCTAAGTTGCAATCATTCGAAGCCAAAGAAGAGGTATACAATCAACAATTCCTTCTCTACTATACATTCTTTTTGTATTTTATTGTAGTGACTTTTGGTTGTTGGGCAATGTGCATGCAACCAGGTAGTCTGAGGTCACTGAAATATTACAAGCCTGCTTCTTTCAACTTCTTATGTCTAAGTAATGGGAGCCTTAAAAATTTTGAAACCTTGGGAACAGGAAATCTATATGAAAATCTCAGAAACCTTCATGGAACTGTTAAACAATTTTCCCGCTAAAGACTTTGGTTAAATTAGAATTTTAGGTATCATCAATTTAGGACCTTCATACTTATCCTCTGGTTTTAAATTGGTAATCTGAACAAAGAGAGACTTCATCACCATCTAAAAGATTCTAGAAGCCTCCCTGTGATTTTGCTCTTACCAGATTTATTTCTTGGAGCATTCTTGTACAGTTCTCTGACGTTTTCTCATTATTGACACTTAAAATTGATTACATAGTAGCTTTTGAATGATCACGTTATGCGAAGTGACGTATTATTGCTTGGTTCTGTTGTTACTCATCTGAACTTTAACAATAAAGCTTCAATAGCTTATAGACTTGATGGGTACTTCTCGTTGTTATTCTTGTTTGCTCGTCCTTTTTGTTGTTATAGGATCAAGCAAAATTTTGAAACTTTTACGCGTCATTCAAACCTTTCTTACTGAAAAGAAAGAAATAGTGCGAGTCTGCTGGAAGGTGGTCAACACCAGCGCTTCGTAGTAAACCTTTCATACTGAATTAAATGTTGCAAAGGCGTGTAGAAGAACTTCCACTTCATGCTTATTTGGTGCTATAAAATCATGAGTCAATTTGTTACCATATCTCAAGAATTGCTCCAACCACCTAAATCGAATTAGATATCAATAATTCGAACACAGCCTGGGAAGTACTTGGATTTTCTAGAAGCCGGGAGATTCAAATTCAAGTACATCAAGAGCTTTTTAGCCTTATGAAGTTACTTTTTTTTGCTTTCAGCCATAATTGAAAAATTCATGAATGGAGGGTTTTGATGAGAAGACAGAAGGTAGCCACAAGCTACATCCTTCATATTACATGTTTAGTAGCTGCATAGCCTACATTTCAGCCAAGGCATAATATCTACAACATGCACGACCATGAGAAGATACCCTTGAATTTTATTGTACATTTTGTTTTATTATTGTTACCAGTATGGTCAGCTAGATAGTACAATATTTTTTGAGGAAATCATGACAATTACAAATTTTGCAGTATACTGCTGCTCAAATCAAAGCCGAGATGCAGAAAACCCTCAAATGGTTAGTTCCCTTGGCTGAAAATACAATAAGGTAAGTACAACAATTTATAAAGCATTTGATTCTGTTACATAAGTACATCTGCTTGATCCTTCTAATTTTTCAGTGGACAACTTCAAAATTTCTCATTGTTTTCTTGTCTTGAATTCAACAGAGCACACCAAGGTTTTGGATGGGTCGGAGAATGGGCTAACATTTGGTTAGTTTTGTTCCTCACCCTTTCCTTTAGATGTTACTTTTTCAATCCCTAGATCCTTTAGATGGGCTAAATATCAGAAGTTTTGTTCCTCACATTTGGAGAATGGGCCATATCTTCTTTCTGACTGTGAGCCATTAACCTATAACCAAAGATTAGTTTGCGCTTCTGATATTTGATGCCTGGGAAAAATATTTGAAATCCATCACACCTCCATAATATCTTTAACTTGTTATACATGAACCGTAGTACTGATATTTTAATATTATATCAAGTTGGTAAGCTTCAATTTGCATTTTAACACTGAGCTGTTCCACAGTAACGAGGCAACCAGCAAACCAGCAGCGCAGCATAGCATTACTCGCATTCAGACGCTATATCATGCAGACAAGGAGAAGACAGAAGGATACATACTGGAACTAGCAGCTTGGCTTCACCATCTGATAGTCCAGGTGAGGAACAAGGGTTACGGGCACAAGTCCATGAAACCAGTTCGTAGCAAGTCATGTGGGGGGATGCTGCGACATGATAACAAGCAAGATGCATCTCACTTGAGGAATGGCGAATCTGGGAACGTCTTTGAACTCTCTGAAGACGATAGGGAGATGCTAAAACGTGTGGATTCAAAGAAGGTGGTATTGGGGAGAAGCAAAAGCCAGGAGCTCGTTATCGTTAAAAGAGAGGAGAGAGGAGGAAAGGCTAACAGAGGTTTGAGCAGGAGTTCTGGAAATTCACCATCCAGGGAGTTTAGTGTGGCCTTAGAGTTTCAACTTGAAAGGACGAAGGTTTTGGATATATTAGATGGGCTAAGATACAGTTGATATATTTTTTCGTTAATTGAACATTTTTTTTTTTGAGGCGTTTGATTATTTTTCTTGTATATGTGTTGAGGATAACTTAATCTCTTTTGTATATATTTATCCACTGGAAGAACTGTAGCATAAATATGATGTTTGTATTGCCATTGTAATTTTCATTATATCTTTTATTTACTTTTGTATAGCTTGTGCTTCATTCTTCCCTGATAGACGTCTCTATTGTGGATGGTTTCGTTTGATGTGAGCCTGGCAACTATATCATTTTATAGAGTCAGCACGCAATTTTTCATTATGATGCATGGACTCCGGAGAGAGTTAAACTTGGGTCCGTGGACTTCGGCTGCAGCGCATCAGAAGATCTTTACCTCTTATTTCACTTGGTCTATAATTTGTGTTTTTCCCCCAAGTAATGTACTCAATGACTATATTTTTTCATAAAGAAAAACAGATATTATTAGAAGTTTATATGTAAGTATAGTTTTACATTAGATATATAAGAAATTTTTTTGGATTTAATATAAAGTTGGGACTATTATTTATCAATTAAGATTTGGACTAGATTGGTTCTCAACTTTATCTTTAAAGTCCATCATACTCCTAGAGGGTTGACGTTTCTTTTCAATAAGTGATATCAAAGCTCACTCCTAGAGGGTTGACGTTTCTTTTCAATAAGTGATATCAAAGCTCAGGTTGTAGCCCAAGGGAAAGTAAAGTCGATATGCAGTCCGAAGTGGTTAGATGTGACTTTTAGATCTAGTTCGGTTGGTACCTAGGGGCCCATGATTCCCAGATGATTTTTATTTTTTATTTTTTAATTTTTGCTAGTCAAACTTATGCACACATATACATATTTTTTGCAATATTACCCAAATTGAGTCTCTATCATGAGTCGAATTTAAAACCTCTTGAAAATTGGAGCGGAGTGATGTTACATGAGCCAAGACTCATTGACGTTCTCATAGATGATTGCAGTATACTCACAGGGGAGATTGTTAGAGTTTCATAAGTAAATATAGTTCCATATCGGATATAATAAGAAAAGTTGAGGCCTCTACTTATTAGCTTAAATTTTTAGACGTTTCTTCCCAACAAATACATACTTATTGTGATACTTCACAAGTCGTTGAGGAAAATTATCGTGCCAAATAATATTCACATTCAACTAAGATCCCTCCCCAGCAATATAATTAGCGTACATATTAACTTCTTTTCATGCATGAAGAATGCGGTCTTCATGAAAATAACTACTCAGCATACGAGCATTTTGGATGAGAGGGTAATGAGCGATACTGGCTTCATATCCATAATCAGGATAATACCCTAGACATCACCTTTCTATACAAGTTATTGTTCATGGATATTATCCACCATCCAAACAATTGTCTCCAATAACTCTCGAATTTCAGCTTCAGGTACTATAGCACAGGCGATCAATATATTATCGGCACCATTCAGCATCCCAGTATCATTTATCACTACGTAATTTATCGCTGAGCAATTTGAGGGACTAGCTCTTGTTGGATTTGTTAAGACCTGAAATTGATTAGGCAAATATACATCCATGTTTTCAAAACTTTACAACTCCATTCAAACAACCGCACCAACTCCCTCACTACTCCTTAAAAAGACCACCTCCTCTCTCTCATGCGACATTCATCCAAATATAGCATCCAGCAGCTCCATTCAATTCAAACAAGGGAGTTGCTAGATGCGCCCCATACTTGTCCTAGTGAGCTCCAATTTCTTAATGAGCCCCATGATACTTTTAAACCAGTCATTTTTTCTTAGTGAGCCTCATAATTTTTCCAGTTTTGCTCCCGAAACTATTTAAGAGGGAAAAATGGGGCTCACTAAGAAAAAATGGGGCTCACTAGAAAATTGTTCTTATATTTTTCTTAGTGAGTCCCATACTTTTCCTTCTTCTTCCTCCCCACTCTGTTATTCTTCCTCCCCACTCTCTTCTTCATTCAATTCGCTCTCACCACTCTGTTCGTCTTCCTCTTTCTCTCTTTTCAACGACATTCGGTCCTGTCACTGTTAGCGCTCTCAGTGCCATGAAGAAGAAGACGCGACGACACACCGTTCAGCGCTGTCGCGGAGGTATTTTTCCTATTTATTTTCTCTCATTCTAATTTTGAAGTTCTATATTGTTCAATGGTGGTAGGATTTAGGATTTGATAATCCAATTTTCAGTAGAATCCGCTTAAGTCAGTTTAATACAATTTTCAATTATCTCTGGCCGGTGTGAGAAAACCGCCCAATTAAATAAATAGACCGGGGTTACAGTTCCGGCCAATGGATTTCTATGCCGGTGCCTTAACCTCGGCCACTGAGATAAAAAAATTTGGATAAAAAAATTTTGGAATAACATGCAAATGATAAGATTTCAATTTTGACGAAAATTTAGAATTTTGGAGTCGCTCCTTTCTCTCTCTTTTTTTCCTGTTACGCTCGCGTGAAGATGAGATGGAGTTTAAGAGATTGTGGCTCACTGGGAGAAACGGGAAGAGAGAAAATAGGTACTGAGACTCACTAAGAAAAATTTAAAGATAATTTCGTCCAAATTTATAAATAACAAACTTGCAAATTTATAAATAACAAACTTGTAAATAAATTGAGTCATTTACATGGTAGTCACTGGGACAAGTATGGGGCGCATCTAGCAACTCCCTTCAATCAATGGCATTCTCCCTCCTCCTCCTCTCCATCACCTCCCTCTTGTTCTCAGCCTCGGCATTCCCCTTCCTCGAACCCCCACCGCTCCCGCTGGTGGGCCAGAACCCTCAGCTTCCGGCCTCCCCGGTCTCAGCTCCTGCAGCATCGCCCGTTGCTGCACCCGTCGGCGGAGCGAACCAGCAGCAACCGTGGGATGGCAGTGTCAGTGGAGGAAGTGCTGATCAAGAGCCAGAGGCAGGGAACGTGCAGCCTACTGGTGCAGGTGCAGGAGTAGCGCAGGCTGTTGGGTCCGTTTGCGGCACAGCCACTGGTTGACAACACTCCCTTTGACAGCGGGAGCTCAAGGATGGGAATGGGATCAGCATGGAGTAGGTTTGGGTGTGCCTATGCTCTTGCTTTGGCTTGGTTTATTATGGCCTAAATGGGAGCGCAGATGTGCTCTGTTTATTGAGAAGGAAAAAAAAAAAAAAAAAAAAAAAAAAAATTAAGAGAGCTATGATGAATGCGTGCGTGATCATAGTGAGCAACTTTGTGTTGTAATTTTAAATTAAGTACATGAATATATAGTGTTTATCATGTAATGGAATTGAATCATTTGTTTGTGGATTTAAATAAGAAATTTGACATTGCAATTTTAGTTGTATAGATGGCTCTTCCTAGAGTCTAAATATATAAATTAAGGGGTATTTACAGATTTATCTTTTAAATCCTTATAAATTATAATTTAGTCTCCAAAATCCTCTAATTACTATAATTTAGTCCACCTCCATAACTTCCGTTAGCCCAATTTATTTTTTGACCTTATTTTTTCATTTTACCCCTCTTTAATTCATTTTTCCATCTTCCTCCTCTCTTCTCATTTTCTTCATTCATTCTCCTTTCTTCTCCTTCCCTCTTCCTCCTCTCTTCTCCTTTTCTTTATTGGATTCATTGGTTTCCCCTCTTCTTCTTCTTCTTTTCTATCTCTCTATTCTTCTCCATTTTTCTTCATAGGGGTATTTAAGTCATTTCATTATTTTAAAAAAGTAAAAATTAAATTTTGCTGTTTATTTGGATGGAAAAACTAACAGAGAGACTAAATTGTAGTAATTTAGAGGATTTGGGGGACTAAATCTTATATATAAAGATTTGAGGGACTAAATCATAATATATGATTTAAGGGACTAACCTGTAAATACCCATAAATTAATGAGATGTGTTGTATATTATTCTTCTTTTTAAGGAAAAGAAAAGAGAAAAAACTAGGAGTCACGCACGATTGAAGCTAAACCAGGATATATAATGAGGAAATTGGGGATTATTAGAAGAAACAAAAGAAATTAGGGTTTTCTTTTTTGAAAATTTAGAACCAAAATAAAAATGGTAAAAATAAGTTTAGGGCTTAGAATCTGAGCAATTTCACCGAGTGATCTCTCATTTATTCTCAACAAATCCACAATAAAATGTTTCATATTGTTTATCAAATAAGAATCATAGATGTTTGCATCATGCAAATAAACCAAAACAATAAGATCACAATGAAATATAATCAGATTTAAATAAATCTAATAAAATTCTAAATCTAATTAGATCTAATCAAATTTCACAGAGACATAATTCCTAATTTTTAATATTTGCCACTTATGGAGCAGATTTTAATCATTAATTTTCTGCACAATTTCCTTTCTTTTGAGAACCACATGAAACATAGATGATTTTTTTTCTCTCTCTCTAAGAAGGCAAATTCACTAGAGGTTTGCTCAATGTTTCTCTTCCACCAAAACACCAATCGATCATCTATAGACATATTCTCCTTTAGAAAAAAAATTCATGATAAATTGCTTTGAAAAGCAATATCAATTTTCCTTCAAGTTTGTTTATTCATTAGTTTCTATATAATTATCAATTTTTGTTGTTGTTATTACTACTATTATTTTCTTTCCTAGAAAAAAAAAAAAATAAATACAATAATAACACATTGTTACAATAGCACCAGGGTGGAGATTTAGGGAACCACACAATAATAAATTCAAATACAAGTAGCAATATAATGTTTAACGTTCACCTAAGTTATAGACATAGTCATATTACTAGAGCTTGGATTTGGTGGATCACAATCTAAACTCTAGTATGAAAATAAACTCCAGTTGCAATAAAGAAACAATATATAAAACTTGTAGTTATATATAGGGATGTTAATGTATGCATTCACGGGTCAAATTTTGGCCCTCAGTATACAAAATTTTAAATTAGAAAAATAAAATTTTTATTTTTAATTCGAACTTTTGTATAGAACAGACTAAAATTTGACCTGTGGGAGCTACTCCTTTCAAAACTCCAGCTACGGCTACAAACTTAAGCTATGCTTGGGAGTTTAATTTTGAAGTGTTTTGGATGATATGTTATGAAGCGTTCATAAAAATACTTACTTGTAAGTTTTGTGACAAGTGTTTTGAAGTGTTCTTAGAACACCCCAAAACACTTGTTTTAGATTGTTTTTTAGAACACTCCAAATTTGAATGTTTTGGAGTGTTCTGAATCACTTATCCAAAAATACCCTCCATTTTCCATTTTCCAACTCACTTCCATGTGCTTTACTTTTTCCTAATGGGATATGTATGAAAAAACTAAATTTTCAAGTCCCAAGTACAAACCTGAACCTATGGTCAGAACACTCCAAAACACGTACCATCGAAACACTTCAAGACATACATTTTAAAAATACTCCAAAACACTTTACTTCTGACATCCAAGCACAGTCTTAATATCCGAACTAAATATCTGACTTCACTCGCTCAATATAGGCAAGGGAAACAATTAAACTTGCTTGTAATACTAGATTCAATAATAATAATAATAATACTAGTAAAAATACTCATAATAGAGGGAGACAAGCGTATAGAGTACTAATGCACGACTGTAACATTGTACTCAACAACGGCATCCCCACTAGTCACATTAAACGAATACGTCTTCAGCCTTGCCACCCCTCGGGCCAACCTGAACAACCCGGTCCCCCCCACGATCGGCAGCTCCCGGACCGGGTTCACAATCGGGTTCTGGCCCACAATGCTGAGCGAGCTCCCATGGTACTTCTCATCCGTGAACGAAATGCCCAGGGCCATTATCAGCCCGAACTCCTCCTGGCTGTCCAGGCCGTACAGCCCCTGGGCCCTGCCCACCAGCTTCGAGTTGGGGTCGGGCCCTTCCGTCAGCGGGTCATCCGCCATAGCAACCAGGCCGAACCGGGTCGGGGAGCGGTCCGTGTCGGCTGCCTTGGCCACTGGGACCGCGCTAGGCTTTTTGCCGCTCAGCGTGTCGTGGAAGTAGAAGTGGAAGGTGGCCACTTGTGACTCCTTGGGCCCGTTTGCGAGGAGGCCTTCGGTCCAGTCCTCGAAGTGGGCCTGTTCGAGGCTGGCCGAGAGAGAGCCGGAGGCGAGGAAGAAGAGAACGAGGAGGATTTGTTTGACCATTTGATTTTCTTTTATTTATTTATTTGAATAGTTTAATTCTCTATGGTAAATGGGAAATTTGAGTATATATATAATTTTTTGAAGTTGAATTCTCTTTGGTGAGAGTAATTGCGAAATATATTGGGATGATTTGTTGCAAGAATTGGAGTCCCTTAATTGGCAAATCCCAAATGCGTGAGAGAGGAAAGATTTGGCCCATTAAGTAACGAGATTCCAAATTTATGTTGAATTTATTTCCTTTATTTTATTTTATTTTGTCTTATTTTGAATTCATGTGAAATATCATTGTAAGAAAATATTGAGACTTTTGGGATCCAACCATAAAGCGCTATACTTTGGACTTTGTCATTCATTTTGGAGCTTCAATTTCCAAAAAAGTTGAATTTATTTTGGTCCCTTTATTGTGAATTATGATAATAATGTTTACGACTGATGTATATTTTAATTTGAAGTGACGAGTTATACAAACATCATTTTGTAAGAATCTAAGGTTATTTTGAATTCATTTAATTCGAAAAATCATAGATTTAACTTTTCATCGATCCAAAAAGTTATCAGAATTAGGAACCTTTAATATTCATTAATTGTTTGGGTCGAAAATATAAAGTAGGAGTAAGAAAGACAACTATATAAACGAAAAGAAATATCAAAATATTTGAAATTAAATAGAGATTTTAAATATCATGATTTCATTGATCCAAAACGATCCAAACATCCATGATGAATAATTTTCGTTTTGAAATCCATTGAAGATCTCATGATTTTTTTTTTTAAATTTCACAAGCATCCAAATACAGTCTAAAAAGGATTTTGTACATGTATTAACATTAACAAAAAGAAGATACTACCAAACTCACACGAGTAGTATTTTTTTTTTAACATATGACATTGATATGGAATGCAGGATTTTTTTTCATTCCTGAGTGATAAACTGGATTGAGTCTTAGTCTCATAATACCCATATCACAAAATAATTTAGGCTTGAATTGAGATACTTGACCGAGTTGATTGAGAAGTGTAAGAATCCAAAGCAGTTCTGAAGTGACAATGGTAAGAGCATGATAATCCGCTTTAGTTCATAATCGAGCAATGGACGTTGTTTTCTGGTATACCAAGAGATGGGATTGTCCCCTAAAAAACTGATAAATACTGAAGCGGAGCTTATCAGAGTTATTAGCCCGATTAGTATCCGAGTAGCTACAAAGGAAAATCTGACTTTTAAGGCACAACAAAAAACCATGATGAATGATTTTGTTCAAGTACCTGAGCAATCACTTGGTAGCCTGCCAATGTAATTATGAGTATGATTTCATATATTGGGCTAAGCAGCTTACTGTGTATCAAGTAACAAGCTCAGTCAAAAAAGGATATTGGAGCATGCAAATGGTTGACGGCATTGAGTTGCATCCTTTGACTTAGATCCATCTTGTAGCTTGAGTGGATCTTTTGAAACTATTGTTGTGGAGAGTGACTATACTAATCCCATTTCTATGAAATCCATTATCTCCAAGATATAGCATATTAGAGAAAGAAAGAGACTAGCAGCACATGGCGCCACTTCGATTTCAAGAAAGAAGTTAAGCACTTCGATTTCAAGAAAGAAGTTAAGCAGGTTAAGACCTTTGAGTGAAAAGTACCCATCAAGGGAGTGGATAAGGGCTACTATTATAATATGTCTATTTCCTATAATTAACAGATCATCCACATACGCAAGAGAGTATACAACCTAAATTTTAAATATTGACTATAACGAATATATCAGATTGTAAAATTTTATAGTGGTTATCATTATCGGAGAAATATTGGGAATATTTTTCAAATATTAAATATCATTATCAGAATGTAAATATGCATGCATATATAATAGAAAATAAATATGAGATATACTTATCTCGACAACTTGACATCACATTTTGATTTTAGTATCACATTGGAAGAAAAAACAAATTTTAAATAAAATTATAATAATAATTTCAAATTGACACAAAAAATATCTTATTTTTTTAACATAATATAAAAAAATAAAGAAAAAATTAAAGCAAGAGAAAAAAAAAAGCGGGTGCTATTCTTCATCTGATATAACGACCACTATTTTGCATCCAATATAGCGACTGCTATTTTGCATCCGATATAGCGGCTGCAATATCGAGTCCAAACCTATATTGCACCGCTATTTTTCTAAAAGAGCTAAATATTTGGGTTCTAAGATTCAATATTGGTTGCAATATTTAAAACACTATATATAACAACAGACTCCTACTAAAAAATAAATAATGATGGATCAGTTTTTGCCTTAGTGAATCGAGATTAATAAGTTTAGAGCTCAATTTATAGAACCAGGCTTGAGGGAGCCATTTATACCCATAAAGAGATAGCAAACATGCGAAGGAAAGTTATGATCAATAAATCCAACTGGTCAAGTCATGGAAACAACTTCAATGAGGGTACTGTGGAGAAAAAGTTCACGTCCAGTTGACAGATGAGCTAGTCATATATGATTGCAATGGATAAAATGGTTCTTACCGTGACAGGTTTAACCACCATGCTAAAAGTCTGATTGTAGTTTAGCTTCGAATATTGACGAAAACCTCTGCTACTAGTCGGGTTTTGTAGCGATTAATGGACCCATCTAACCCATATTTGAGACGAACATCCATTTACACCCATATTATGGACTTATGGGTTGGCATAAGTATGCAAGTATTATGTGGAACTAATGTATTGACTCAAAAGGCATTGTTAGTCGCTATTTTAGACCTCTCAAGGAGTCACATCTATATGCTGAAAGGCCTTTGAAAGGATATTTAGTGGTAAGATAGATTTGTTTGGACTTATAAATATTGTTCATGGATCTTGTGATCATAATACGAGTTCTAATTGGCTATTAGCAAGTTTAGAATTTGGGCCATTTTGATCTATGAGTTGAGTAGGTTATAATGGTAAACTAAGTAAAAAAGTAGGTAATATGTCACGCTTGGTTTCAGGTTATTGAACTGGGTTAATTGTTGAGGAGGATCGGTGTAATTCGAATGCGAGGGTTTGAGTTGTAGCGAGAGAACCATTGGAGGCTCTGGAATAGTGGAGTATGAGCTGGTTCTTGTAGGAGTATCCGAAGATGAACTAGACAGTGACCTTCATTGAGGTGCTTGTGGAACTTGGACATTAGGATTATAAAATGATTTTGCTTTTCATAAAAAATAACATGACCATTAAAATAGACTTGAGGTGTGGTGAGATCCATGCATTTATATACATTTTCGAAAGTTAAATACCTTGAAAAACACAAGGGCTGGATTTTTTTTTTTTTTTAGAAATTTGTTTGAATTATATGGATGCAACCACGGATAACAAAGAAAATAAAAAATTATTAGTTTTTTAAAATTCGGTGGTCGACCAAAAATTATTTGAAGTATAGTTTATTTTCAAGAAATGGTGTTGGAAGTCGATTAAGTAAATTGACCATTGTTTTAAAAGCATGAGTCTAAAAAGTTAGAGGAAGTGATGCTTGATGCATTAAAGTTAAAATCATTTTCAACAACATGGTGGTGGCTCTTTTCGATCGTACCATTTTATTGTAATATATGAAGTGCTATTATAAACCAACTAATACAATTTTTAGAAGTTTCATTTTTAAAAATTCATCATCACAATAAAAGTTTACAATGGAGACATCAAATTGTTTTTCTACCATAACCCTAAATGATCTAAAAATTAAAAAGCTTCATGTTTGACACTCAAAAAAAAAAAAACTTATGTATTTTGAAAAATGGTCAACAAAAATCACATAATATGTATGGCTTTCAAAAGAAGTTACTAGACTAGGCCCCTAAACATCTAAATAAATATAATCTAAGACATGCTTGCTAATAGGAAATGTAATTGAAAATTGTAGATGATGACTTTTATTAGAACGACACAAATTACACAATTTATCTAAGTTGTGCTTGGCTTACACAATTGGTAAAGAGAAAGATCAAATTATTTGAGACACAATTTTAGATTAAGAGTGTCCTAACTATTGGTGCCATTCATTAACATATACATGTTTTTATTTGCTTGTTCCATTGTTTATGGAATTAATGGATTATTAATTTGTAATTCTTGTTTTTTTATTTATGTGATTTTTCTCTGATTGTTAGAATTTCTTACTTCTATTGATTCTATTGAACTCACAAATGAAGAGGAATAAAAAATAGAAATAAGAAGAGTACAAATTGCAGTGTTGTTGATGATTAGAACTGGAATAAATAAATTTAAAATCTTATTTTGTTATTCAACGAAGTTACAGATTTAATTTAATTTTTAAAGATAATGAGAAGATTATTGTAAAACTTATTAGAAACTTAGAATAACTTTTATTTATTATAGAATGTTTTTATATATTGTTTTGAATTTTTACATTTATTTTTCAATGTATATATATTATTTTATATTTTATTTTATTAGATAATTAGGAGATTGCATAACTTATGTTATACGTTATACTATATACAATATAAAGGAGTTTCTAAAGAATCACACCTTTTTCCCTAGTGAGCCCACTTTAAAAGTTAAGGTTTCTAAGAAGTTTGCTCTTAATTTTTTTGGACGAAACTATTCTCTTCTTCAACCTCACCTTCTCCTGTTAAATCCATGTGAGTTGCTGGAGAAGGAGGCGGCGAGCGGAAGCGAGTTGCGAGTGGAGGCGGTGAGCAGCCAATCACAAACGGAGGCGGTTAGGAAGGTAGGTTTTAGAATGTGAGTGAGAGGATGCAGAGAGGATTTTTTGGGGATAAATAGTGTGCTCACTATGAAAAACTCTCTCTTTTCAAAAGAGAGGGTGTGCCCTTTGGAAATTCCCCGATATAAGGTATTGCATCATATATATAGAGAGAAGATTGGTTTTTCTGTTGGGCTAAGCTGTCTCCACGTTGATGGGCCTAAACACAAAGTTGAGAACCAATTTGACTCAAAAACTTAAATTGTTAGGTGAAAATTCCAACTTTGTATTTAAACTCATAGACTTTCTTCATCCTAGTCGATATGGGACTATACTCACATATGAACAACTAACATCTTCTTCATAGGAAGGCGCTTCACATGTTTCCAAAAAAACAAATTGAACTTTGTTTGGCAGGAATTGAATATGATACTGCGATATTCTGAGCACTATATATGATGAAAATTGTAGACTAATTAAAGATTTGTGTTTCTATCCCCTGTTCATGCATCAGTGTACAAGAAAATATTTCGTGAAATATTGCTATAAACTAGTTCTTCAAGCTTTTTTTTTAATGAGTAGATGGTATGGGATTTCTTCCACCATCCGCTGCTAGGAATTTAATGAAACAAACTCACATATATAGGAATTTAATGAAACAAACTCACACACATATGGATTACTGTATGTGAACTGCCAGCTCAGGAAAATTTACGCGAACTAACTGCAAAACTATAATATCCAATGATTTTTCTTTAATTTTTTTTTTTTTTTTTTACAATTACTATCTCTACTTGCTTAACTTCTTTCGGATTAAATTTCATAAATTGTACAGTTTATTCATCTTTTCATCAATTACATACAAAATATTTTATTCATTGAAAACCATTAATTTTGTGTTAATTTGATGGAGGACCAGATCAAAACTAAAACCCAAGAATTTGGGTATGAGTGAACCCTATAAATTCGAGATCAATGGCAAATCACTTCAAACATTATTTTGGTCTAAAATTCACATGAAAATGATACATCTAATAAAACGAAAAAGAAAAGGAAAATGAAATTAATTTTTCATCGATAAAACTTGGATTCTGGATAATTTCTCAATGTTATTCTGATTCCAGGCATACACAGTGGCTATAGTAGTAGGGATAACATGTTAGTTGTGGGCTTCACCAAAGGATACACACTAGTCTTCAAAATTTCTTAGAAAATTTTAACTTGTATACAACTCTAAGCATTCCCTCCCTCTGTTATCAACCATGTGCAATGGGAAATTCTATTCATGGCACACCACTATGCTTAAGGCGTCTATGTTTCTCAGTCAGGGATTAGTTTTCGCGTGGTTTTCACATTGACCGTGAATTAGTTCCTAAACAAGTTTAATATCGGTCGGAGATTAATTTCCGATCAGCGCAAAAAATATGATTATAAAAAGTAATAACAAACTTGTTATTTCTTACAACTTTAGAATGTGGGCATAGTGAGCAAAGTGGTGTGCATAAATAGAATTACCCATGTGCAATGGGAAATTCTATTTACGTACGAAAATTTACTCTTTATACCAAACTCTTACTTTGAAAAATCACCTATTTACTCTCTGTATTCAAATTTTTACCCAAATTTAACCCTTCTCTCTCTCTACTTCCGTCTTCAATCGCTACTCGTGATCAAATTTTTTCCAAAATTTCCTTATCCGAGAGCCTTCTCCTTCGTTGCTTCTTATCCGAGAGCCTCCTCCTCCGTCGCTCTCGGCTCATCTCTGGCTCTGTCATTCTTCATAACAACTTCAAAAAGATTTGTTCTCCTCAACAACTTCCCGATCATGATGTCCCCAGCAAAAGAGCAAGCAAACCAAATAACTGACAATCTTCAGCAAGACGAGAGAATTTCTTAAAAGCTCTTCTCTACCTTGGCAGCAGTGGTAGTATCCTGTTCCCCAAGACGAACGGTTCTCCTTGCGGCAATGAGACGAACCATCTATCCAGGGGGAGCATCACGGCGCACAGTGGAAGCATGCCCAATATGCTGGTGTTTACCACCACCATGGGGATGCTCAACTGGGTTCGCTGCCGCACTACAGACCTTAGGCCAGCATTTCCTCTTGACGCGGAACTTGTGGTACGCGTTCCCAGCCTTGAGGAGAGGCTTCTCAGTTCTGCCACCACCAGCAACCTGTCCAATCATAGTATGGCATCCACTTGGAACAATCTTTTTAGCACCAGACGGAAGCTTGATCCTGTTAGCACAGGAGACAATGATGAATGTTCAATGACATGAAAAAATTGTTTGGCCTCCATCAGATCAGAATCCAACATATATAAAGTTCCAATATGGATGTAATTAGATATAGAACTCGATTCTACAGAACAAGCATAATGCCAACCAGATTGCTTTAAACGCCGGCATGAAGTAAATTACTAAACTGGAGGAGATCAAAAAAAAGTTGACAATAAGGAAAAACGAGATTTAGGACCTCAAGAAACACAACTTACTATAAGATATAGGAAGCTGCGGCATGTAATAAAAAACTCAATGTTTATAAAACTAGAGGAAAAGCCGATCCAGTCAAAAATTTTTATGACTCCAAAAGCTAAAGAGAGCAAGAAATCAGTATCAACAGCTAAATAGGCCCAATTAAATCCTCGTCACTCTGTTATACCAACAAACCATTTGGGCTTCAAATTCGACTATCATACCTCTTTCAATAAAAAATACCCTAAAAGAACTCTCTTAAAAAAAATACTAAAATTGCAAATCATTTTAGAAATGAATTGAAATAATAGTCATGATGACTGATTTAATACATGTCATTATTAGAATAAGTATTGAGAAAAGGCAATGATGAATGAAGACGAGAGTTTTCTTTTTTGGGGTTAGAAAGAACAGAGGAGAAAGACAGATAGTTTTCTGAATTTTTAAGAAGTATTAAAGATTTGAGATTAAAAAAAATAACTTATTAAACAAATAATAAATTTGTAATTATTTGCAATTTCAATATTTGTGCGTAAAAAGTAAATTTCCGTGTGTAAACAGAATTCCTCATATGCAACGAAGATGCAAGTAATATTTTGAATGTCCATTCTGCCCTTTGGAAATATGGTATTAATTCTTGATGCTTAGTTTTCATCCTTGTTCTTGTAGTTTGAGGTAATATTGTGAAACCCGTTATATTGTATTATGATATCTAATATAAACCCAGCCTCATCTAAGAGTCAAAAATAACTTGGTGCATCATAACCATATGTTTTTTTTATTATTTGTTGTTATTTTTTATAGTAATTTCCAGGGTACTTATTGGTGATTATTTGTCTTGATCATTAACTGATTACTGTAATTTATTTACTTGATTGGTTGTTATTTGCTTATTTAGTTGTTTATGAAATCGCTAGATTGTTAATTTGAATTTCTTGTTTTTTTTGATTGCTGATGATTTTTCTTTCTCCAGTTGTTGGAATTCCTTACTTCTATTGATTCTATTGAACTCACAACGGAATCACAAAAAAAAAAAAAAAAAATAGAAATAAGAAGAGTTGAGCAATACATAATACAAATTGCAATATTGTTGATAATTGGAACTGAAGTAAATAAATAAATTTAAAATCAAGTTATGTTATTCAGTGAGCTTGCGAACTTAATTTAATGTTTAAAGACAATGAGAAAATAAGTGTAAAACTTATAAACTTATAATAACTTTTATTTATTATAGAGTGTTTTTATATATTGTTTTGAGTTTTTACATTTATATTTCAATTTATAAGAATATATAGTTTTATATTTTTATTTTATTAAATAAATAGGAGATTGCATAATGTATATTATGCGTTGTGTTATATACAATATAACCTAATGGAAGAAGAGCCTTTGCTATTGTTATCGCTATTGTAAACATTGGTTGGAGGACTCAAGGAATTTCTGATAAATGACAAAGAAAACCAAGACCCAAACATCCGCATAGAAATACGATACTAAGGTATTGCATCTTATATATAGAGAGAAAATTCAATTACAAAAGGTATTGCAAAGATTCAATTACAAAAGTCTAATGCTGGAGCTCTGCATTTCCACCTATAGAAAGTTCTAGTTTGAAGAGACTAATGGATGCGTATACGGGTCAAATTTTATCTCTTTCAATACAAAATTTTGAATTAAGAATAAATTTTTTATTTTTCTAATTCAAAATTTTATACAAGGAGGATCAAAATTTAGCCCGTAATCTTTGCCTGAACCAAATACTTTGGCTCTTTTTTAATTGGAAGGCACCGTTACATGTTCCCAAAAATTGTTTTTTATGGGGAGGCACTGTTAATTTTTTCCAAAAAAGAAAACCAATTGAACTTGTTTGGCAAGGAATTGAACATGATATTGTGATATTCTGAGCACTAAATATGATGACAATTGTACATTAATAAAAAAATTTGCTTTTTTTTTATCACCTATTCATGCATCAGTGTACAAGAAAATATTTTGTGAAATATTGCTATAAACTAGTTCTTCAGGGAAACTCTAGGCAAATTCTATTTGCACACGGCATTTTACTTTTGATGTACGGTTTTAAAACTTATAAATAATTATAAGTTTACTATTAATTTTTTGACTAAATTAACCTTATAAATTCCAAACAAATACTTTTTAAAATTTGGAACTACGACTCATCGTTTTCCTCCTCTATTTTCTCTCTAAAACCCTAAATGATTTTTTTTTTGGTATTTAATAAAAACATATCTCCTACAAAATTATCTATTTGATTTCTTGACCCTTTAAAATTTTTTAAATTAACATTCCTGAAAATATTAGAAGACTTTTAAATTTTTCGATTTCACCGTGACAAATGAAATTTGAATTTGGAATTTATATTTGAGTTTTCTTATGTAAGTGGAAAATTCCAACATGCAATTGGTGTTAGAAAACAAATCTAAGGTACGATTTGAATTTTTTTTTTAGGTTTTATACGTATTTATTTGAAATTTATCGTTAATTAGTTTTTTTTTGAGACTTCGCTTACTGGTCGGGTATTAATACCCGACTACCAGTACGCTTCTTAGTCGGGTATTAATATTCGACTAAAATATTTTTTTGCTAAATGGAATTGGACGGGTGAGGCGTGAGAGAAAAAGAGGAGGGATCTTTTTGAAAAAAAATTTGGGCGCAGAAAGTAAAATGACAGTATTTAAAATATGAGTTTGGTGTAAAGAGGAACCAGGGCGCTAAAAGTAAAATGCTGTGCGCAAATAGAATTTCCCACTTCTTCAAGGCTTTTTAAAAAAAAAAAATTGTAAATAATATAGGATTTCTTCCACCATCCACAATTAGAAATTTAATGAAATAAGCTACATATAGAAACTATAAAAAACAAAAAAAAAAAAAAAAAAAACATTTGTATTTGTATTTACTAAAGTTAAAGAGGAATTAAATTAGAAGTAATTTCTAAACGGAAGTGACAAGAAATACAGGGGTAGCCAATTTGAATTTCAAATTTGAATGGCCAATCACTTCAAACATTATTTTGGTGTAATTTTCACATGAAAATGACACCTCTAAAACAAAAAAAAAATGTAATCTTTCTCAATAATACTTTATATATACGAATTTTTTTTCTAAAGCTGCAATTATCTTCCTCGTCAAAAGATTTCAATTTAGTAGAATTGAATTGGATTCGCTATAGTGAATTAACTTTTTTCGAAAGCTGCATGTAAATAAAAAAGAATTGATTTGTTGCAACTGTTCAATAATCTACAATTTAACAAAAAAAACAAAACTAAAACTGCACTTTTTTTTTTCAAACGAATATTAAAAAAACAAAAACAAAGTTGGTCTCGGCATCAGGAGATACCGAGCGAAGCATCTAATCAAAATCCAACCAACCTTAAATAATATAATATAAATAATTTTTTTTTCGTTCACATGACACCAGGCTGAGCTGTGCCTATCACCCTCACATCCAATCTGGACCCGCCGCCGCCGCCGCCGCCATTATTTACAGGATTCTTGATCTCCGGCTCGACCGCCCGCTCGACCGCCCGTGCCCGGCAAATCGGGCAGAACGACGATCTCGTCAGCAGCCACCGATC
Source organism: Dracaena cambodiana (assembly GCA_036321105.1). Lineage (NCBI taxonomy): Eukaryota > Viridiplantae > Streptophyta > Magnoliopsida > Asparagales > Asparagaceae > Dracaena > Dracaena cambodiana. Next base: position 8,321,881 of record JAYEPQ010000007.1, on the reverse strand, counting down.
GACGCAACCCCTATGAAACACGTGGCGACATTTGGGGAGAGCCCTCACCTCCACCCCTTGGGCGTACTCCCCCAAACAGATCGAACACACCTCCTCCTCCGAATGTGACGAGCCCGGCACGTAGGCGACCACCGGGATCGCCTCCAGCTGCAACGACACGCGGTCGGCGTCGCGCCGGTGCTTCGAGTCGTCGTGGACGGCCGCCGGGTCGTTGCTGTTGGCGGGGCGGTTGCGGAGATAGTTGGTGATGGCGACGACGATGAGGTACGCGACGGCCACGCACAGCGCGCTGCCGAAGGCGATGCTTAGGGATTTCTGCATCTGAGGCGGCGGGTGATACGCCGATGCCGATGCCGCTGCCGCCGCCGCAGGCGGAAGAGGTGAGGGTTCCGGCGGCCGAGCGAGAAGGTGGCGGTGGATCTGATAGAACGCCATTTTTATTAAAAAAAATCAGGTTTTTTTTTTTTTCGATGAAAGGGTTGAGAAGGGGAGGAGTCTTTATTGAGGAGGTTGGGGCCAAAGAGTAAATTGCGAAGGATTTTAGAACTTATGAGGTGGGACCCGTTTGTTGTGAGTGGGTGAGGCTCTGGGTGGGTTTTGAGTGGGTGGCCTTGTCCTCTGTTTTGATTGAGCTGTGATTGAAGAGGACTCAAGGGTGCGTTTGGGGGTTTAGAAAGAGTCAAAATCAGGAAGAAGATTAGTGGCTTTTAAAAAAAATAAGGTGGAAATATTATATTTTACTTAGTTTTAGTATTTGGTCTTTTATGTTTTAAAAGAAAAAAGAGATGTAAGAGAAATAAAATATTTATTTTTTTTGAAAAAAAGAAAAAGATACGAAGAAATAAGATAATAAAATATTATTATTTTTTACTTCTAACTCCACTTTCAATATAAATCAATGTGAAATAAAATTGAGAAGTAAAAATGTCAAATAGGATATACCTCACCATTATAAAAGTAATTTCCACTTTATTTCTTGTGCAAACAAATATATAAAATAGTAGAAGTGAGTTTTCTTCCACTATTTTCTTTCTACTTCCATACAAACAAACACAGTCTTAGACGAGGCAAAAGGATAATTAGGGTTCCTCCTGATGAAAAATTTACAGATAATTACAACTTAATTGCCATTTGTTTGGGTACCGAAAAACTTGTCAAAAAAAAAAGGAAAAATCAACAAAAATAAAATAAAAAAATCCAAATTACGGGACAGTGCGATATTTGAGTCATTGCTGTTGTAGATTAAACTAATCATTTATCGCAATAGAGAAATAAATAAGGTAATCCTCTCATAAGTAATTCTGCTACAATCGCAAGATTACAAGGATTATTTAAAAAAAAAAAAAAAAATCTTAATCATCTACTAAATTAGTGGTTGGTCATCTACTAAATTGTACACCAAAAACAAAAGAAAGAAAAAAAAAAAAAATCTGAACTATCTATTAATTTACCAGACGGTTGGATATTTTGTTTTGAACAGTTCTTTATAATTTTGAGATTTTTACATATCGATCCCTTAACTCTTTAAAAATTGAATATTGATTGCCCAAAACTTCATATTTTGATTTTAGTCTTACAAAATATTTAATTTACACAATTTTAGTCCGTCCGTTATTTATTCCATCAAAATAAACCTCACTTCTTTTTTATATTATTTTTATGGAGTATTTACTGGTTTGTCCCTCAAATCTTTAAATATTATGATTTTACCATCCAAATCTTCATATTTATGATTTTGCCCCTCAAATCTCATAAGTTACAACAATTTTGTCTCCCTCTCTAACTTTCCCTAACCCAGTTTAATTTTTGACCATTTTACTCCTCTTCTTCTAGAATGCAAAGAAAGCCATTGCTCCTCCCCAAAGCATAAAGCAACTCCCCTTGCAGCATCCCACCATCAAACCACCCACCTCTCATTCAAAATCTCCAAACATGGCAGAGCCAAGAAAACCCACCACCACCCAAAAGAAACCTCCCTTTAAAGCATCAGCATCAGCATTGAGCTCCCCTTCAAGAAGAGCCCTCAAGAGCTTTTTCAGCTCCAGGTCCGATGCACCGGCTCCCTCTGCAATGTCACCACCACCACCGCCGCCGCCGCCAATATTTCTAAGAGACGGGCATCGATAAGCAGCTGCAAAGCCCAGGTCCCTGTACTGCTCCTCTGAGAGAGATCAGTCATAACAATGCAGTTGCTAAATCCTCTTCGATGTCATCGTCGTCGAGCGCTGGCGGTGGGTCTTTCAGGGTGATGCATCCGAGGAGGCTGTCGGGGTGTTGCGAGTGTCATATGGTGGTTGACCCCATCAGTGGTGTGTCGAGAGATTCTTCATGTAGAGCAACCATCTACACTTGCGCTGATTGCAGCGAGATCTTTGTCAATGCCGAGAGCTTGGAGCTTCACCAGTCTATCAGACATGCAGGTAACCAGGAACCAATATTTTTCCTGGTCTGAACTGGGAAAAAAAATATTTTTTATTATATAATTATGATTTGAGATTTCATCAAATTATTAGTTTCTTTTTTTCATTTATTAGAATTATTCCATAATTTTTGTTGAAATAAACAAAAATAGGAGGAAGAAAATGAACCCCGGATTAATAGATTTAAATTAAACAGTAAAGTAACAATATTGTGGGCAGAGACTCGAGTTTCTGATCCAAGCTTGATAAAACTTTGCTGCATAATCTCAAAATTTAGCGACATATATAGTAATAAGGGAATGATTTTTTATTTATTCATTGATTCTTCTTCCAAATCGAAAAGTTCAGTTTCAGAACTCGGACCCGAAGACACAAGCAGAAACATAGTAGAGATCATATTCCAATCAAGCTGGCTCAAGAAACAGACCCCAGTGTGCAAGATTGACAAAATCCTCAAGATCCACAACACGAAGAAAACGATAGCAAGCTTCGAAGTCTACCGCGACTCAATCAAGAGCAAAGCCAGCAAGCTGGCCAAGAAGCACCCCAGGTGTGCTGCAGACGGTAACAAGCTGCTGAGGTTCCACTGCACGACATTTACGTGCTCGCTCGGGTTGGACGGAGCCACCAGCCTCTGCGATTCGATCCCACGCTGCAAGATGTGCAGCATCATACGGGATGGGATGAAGGTTGATGGTTTTGGGAGGATTCGGACGCTGACGAGCGGGAGGGCGCACGATAGTGTTGGGGCGTTGTACTCGGAGGGAGAGAGGAGAGCGATGGTGGTGTGCAGGGTGATTGCGGGAAGAGTGGGGCGGAGCCTGCTGCAGGATGCAGTGGAGGAATGCGACTCGGTTGCTGATGGTGGGGTGACTAGCAGAGTCATGTGCTCTTCTAATTGGGATGAGCTGTTTGTGTTTAATCCTAAAGCTATTTTCCCTTGTTTTGTTGTAATTTACAGAGATTTTTAAGAAGAGGAGGAAGAGAGAAGAAGAAGAGAGGAGGAAGAGAGAAGAAGAAGAGAGGGGTAAAATAGTCAAAAATTTAACTGTGTTAGGGAAAGTTAGAGAGGGGGGCAAAATTGTTGTAACTTATGAGATTTGGGGACAAAATCATAAATATGAAGATTTGGGGGGTAAAATCATAATATTTAAATATTTGAGGGGCAAACCAGTAAATACCCCTATTTTTATATATTATTTTTATATATTATTAAAATAATTTAAATGCCCAAAACTTAGTTAGAAAGATTACAGAATGGTTCTCAAATATCTTCTTTCACCTTCTCACCGCCTTCCACTCCCTTCCCTCCCTCTAGCTCTCCTACTACCCAACTGCACTAACCTTAACGTCAATCCAGAAAACCTCAATCCCTTCACTCTCACCCACAAGAGGGGAACCCAACCAAGAAGAGAGGGAGAGTTTGAGAATGGAGAGGGAAACCCAATCAAAAAGAGAAAAGAGAGGTTGAGGATGAAGATGGGAATCAAACCAAGAAGGGAGAGAAGTTGAGAAAAGAGAGGGGAACCCAACCAAGAAGAGAGAGATAGAAAATGGAGAGAGGAACTAACTAAGAAGAGAGTAAGAGAGGATGATGGAAAGGAGAACCCAATTAAAAAGAGAGGAAGATGGAGAGGGGAACTCAACCAAGAAGAGAGGAGGGAAAGAAAGAAGAAAGGGAAATAACTGATTTTTCTCTCTATTTCTAAGGGTATAATGGATATAAATGACCAAAAAATTAATGTAGCTAATAGAAGTGATCCAGGGGGACTAAAACGGTAGAACTTAAATGTTTTGAAAAATTAAAATCAAAATATGAAGTTTTGATGGATCAATATTCAACTTTTAAAGAACTAAAGAATCGATATGTAAAAACCCCTATAATTTTATGTTTTGGAAAGAACTTGGATCCAGTATTAAGTATAAAAAAGTTGAATACATTTGGTACCTTGTCAATAATAAGAACAAAATTAAAAAAGAAAAGTAGTGGATTATCTTTGCAAAATGGAGACATTGTTTTTATTTGGTGAATATACTACCATATTAAAGGAAAAAGATATATAAAAGAAGAAGAAGAGAGAAACAGTAATACCTGCCATATTAACGGTAAGTGCCCATTTATAACTAATTCATTATAAGTTAAGATTTTATTTTTATTTTTTTTCCCAAAGGGAAGTAGAATTTATCAAATTAAGTTAACATGATATTGCAACAATTTATTTTAATTTTTATTCTGGATTTTTTTTTGTTTCTGTTTTTATCTAATAAAAAAAAATGATGGACAATTTTTAGAACCTATTTTCAAATTCCAATTGAAAACTTTCAATCAGTGACAAAACCTTTCTTGTTTTATTCATATTTTTGCCCATCGATTACAATTTTAATTTTTACTATCGGGTCCTCCCATTCTGAAATCCTAGTTGCTCATAAATATTAATTATGTTAGTGTTTTTAATTGATTTTATTTAATAAACTTGTTTAGATACTAAATTACAAACAATACTATTGCAAGAAAAATGATGGATCAAGATTCAAAAACAAAAATATTGGTGATTAAGAAGAATCTAAAGTTCGTGAACATGTCTCAATTAGGGAGAATGTCAAGGAAGTTATTAGATAGAATATTTTACTAGTATGGATTTACACAGAAGTTCGTGAACATATTATACTCCGGTAGAGAAAGAAGTGCTTGGTATAGCGATCCACTCACTTTGCCTTGCCCATATTGCTTGGCCACTTGTTTCACCTCATTGATAGAATCCTCTCATTGCTGGCACCATGCCATGTCTGTCTGTGGATTCTCCAACTTAATTGCAACCCCCTTTCCCCTATGCTTGGCTCTCTATCCTCTGTTATGGGCTTTTGATGCTTCGTCCAAAAATCAATATTTATTTATGTTTTTCTTCTCAGGCACAGTCTGACAATTCAATCCCGACATAACACAGCCGCAGGATCCACACGCCCTATGAAACACATCCCGACACTTTGACAACGCCCTCACCTCCTCCCCCTTGTCGTACTCCGCCAGACAAATCAAATAGTCCCAATAGAATAACATGACGAGTCCCCGTTCATGTGCATGGGGATTGCCCCCAGTTGCGACAACACGTCGACTTCCTGTTCCGAGTCGCAACTGCATTATGGTCATTGTTTGGTTGCTGATCTTGGTTTTTGGAGCGGATGCAGCTAGGAGTGGCAAGTGGGCCGTGCCCGGTCCAGGCACGGCTCGTGTCTGGCACGAACGTGTCATGCCGGGCACTGCACATCCGCCCGGACTTAGCTCACCGAGCACGTGCCGTGCCCGAGCCTAGGCATGCCAGCATATCTTTTTTTTATTTTTTTTAAAATTATTAAATTGATTATTAAGTAAGTTTAGGAGTAATTAGTTTTAAAAAGAAGAAATGCTAGTAAAAATAAAATTTTATTATATTAAATCTTATTACATTCACATAGTTGTTCTATAAATCTCTTTAGAAATCATACAAAGTTCGAAGAGAGGCGAGATGGTCCTAATCATCACTCTCAAATTGTTCTTAGTATTTTTTTTTTCAAAAGATTTGAGTTAAAAAAATTATATGATTTTTTTTAAAAAAAATTACATGAATTTTTTTTAAAAATTATATGAAAAAAATTTACAAATGCAGAAATTACAATTTGAAAAGAAAAAGAAAAATATATTTTCATTTATCTTCTGGTGAGTTCTCTACTTCTATTTCATTGGACGATACTTATTCTTTTTCTTCTGTATCGAGCCAGTTTTTCAAACAAATACACATCTTCAATGTGTCTGCTGCTATTGAGTTTCTTCACTCCGTGAGCATTTTACCATCTGCACTAAAAGCAGACTCTGATACTACAGTAGACACCGGAGTTAGTAAATCACGGACCATGTTGGAAAGCACATGATATATTTTTTTCATGTGATTTCTACCAAGCCAAAATACCAAAGTCTTTATAATTTTGAGGGGTCACATCATCTTCATAATTGGCCTTTTCTAAATAATAATATAATTTATTAAAATATGTACTAGATTGTCTAGCATTTTTTTGATGAAATACGGATGATATTATTAGATTTCGGGTTTCCCTATCAGTTGGTTCTTTTGTAGATTGTGCTTTATCACTATACATATTTTTATATATTTGGTACATAATATCTAAACAAATTTTAATATCATTAACTAAATTTCTAATATTATCTTTATAACACATATTTTTATAAAATAAATCTATTAAAATTTCAAGTCCATCTAACTTACAACGTGGATCTTTAACAGTTGTAAAATATAGTAAGTATGAGAAAATTTTAAAATATTTATTAAATTTAGTTTTCATTGGTTGAAAAATATCTTCAAGTATTAGGTGATTTCTACATTCATTAAAAACTGAATTAATTTCGGTTAGATAATATAGTGCAATATGTATAGGTGGGTAATAACTGCCTGACAATACTCTAGTTGTAATTTTAAATTTGCTTAAAAATTTAGAAATACAATGCAAATGATATCATTCATTAATATCTAAACTACATGGTAATTCCATTTCATTAAATATGTTTATTACATCTTTATATTGAATTGTCGTGTTTAACATTTTATATGTAGAATTTCATCTTGTTTTTATATCTAGAAGTAAAATTTTAGGTGAGATTTTAAAATTGCTACATATTTGTTTAAATGATTGTCTTCTTGGCATGTACTTGGTCGAGCCGAGATTTTAAATTCCTACATATTTGTTTAAATAATTGGCTATTTTTTTTTTAAAAAAAATAGGCGGGACGATCCGTGCCGGCAGCCCGGGCAATCCTGCCTCAGGCCGAGACTCGGGCCATGTTGGGCACAACATGGCTCAAAGGAGCCGTGCCATGCAACCATTTGCCACCCCTAAATGCAGCTTTGGAGACCGAGGATGAGGACGCGATCAAGGAGATGGGTCACAATGGCAACGTAGATGATGAGGAACCTGCAGAGGCGGGAGGCATCCTGGATGAAAGGCTCGGGATCTATGAGGAGTAGGGTTAGGGCTGGTAATGGATGGGTCCAAGACGAGACCTTGAAATGTTTTGTTCAAAAATTTGAATGAAAAATAAAATTATTTTTCTAATTTAAATTTTTGAATAGTGTGGACTAAAAATTTGCCGCTGGACCCGTCCATTCTGGTGAGGCGACAGAGGATAGGATATCTCGTTTTAAGATAATATTTTGAGGGTTTTTGGGAGGAAAAAAAATGAATTTGATTTAGGAGACTTAGGAGAAAGAAAGGTGAGGGAGTTTATAACTTGTGTTGCGGAGAATTGCATTGCAGCTGTTCAATTCTCCGCATGCATAGGCCAAAGAAGCAAGGAATTTGGTTGGTTAGTTTAGCTATAAACCTTTAGTAATGTTAGGTCAAAATTCTTGTTCTTAAAATTTATACGGATTATATTAGGTATAATATTTCGAAATTGTTTTATTAATATGGTTTAAAGTGTTCGTTCAATCTATAATTTATTAAACAAATAACAATTGGCTAAATCAAATATTTTCTGATTTGAGATATCATAAAGTTATATTAGCTAGGTAAGTGTGTAGATGCTGGAAGTTTTTTTTGCTATGCACATTTCTTAATTAGATAATTAGCATAGAAGATAACTTGTCTAAATACCGACACAAAATAATATTGCAAATATTATTTTTTTTTTACGATTATACCTTTTACATAATTTATCAAATATTGTATACATCGATTATTTTAAAATCTAGTTATACTATGTAATTTAACAAATTTAATAGCAATTGCATAACAAAGATAATAGATTTTTGATGATAAGAACAATAATAAGTAACTGATGAATTTCTATAAAATAACGAGTCATTTTACACAAAATAAATAATATAATTGAAATAATAATTAAACCTTTAGGTCTCAATATAAATTCATTTATTGGGTTCTCCCTCTTTATATTGGATAAATTCATTTCTAGGCTTAATACATTTAGTAGAGAATAATACATTTGATCTCAATATAGAGAGGGAGAACCCAATAAATGAATAGAGAGAGAAGAGAAAAACAAGAGGGGAACCTAATAAGAACTAAGAAGATAGGGGGAAGAGGGAAGGGGAATAAGTGAAGGAAATCAGAGGTAAAACGGAAAAATCGGACCAAAATATAAACTGGAGGGCAAAATTGTAGAAATTTAAAGGATTTGGAGACTAAATCCTAAATATGAAGATATGAAGGACTAAATTATAATTTATAAAGATGTAAGGGACATATATGTAAATACCCCTAAATTGTATTAAAATTTAAAGTTGCATTCAAGGTATATTAAATAGGAAATCAAATAGATTCTTCAAATCACAATACTTAACTTCATCCTAAAGTTTAGGATTCCCATTTACTCTTATAATTACACTTGTTATTTTTGTAGCATGCATTCATTAGTCAGATAAAGCCTATTCTCTCTCTTTTTGGTAACACATGTGACAAGAGAAAAAAAAAAAATAGAAGCCGCAAGTCCGTATCATGTGAAATTGAGGCCCGAGACAAAATTTTAAATGAGGCCTAACTGGCATAAATATTACTTTCACTGGGAATCTCATTTAATTCTTTATCTTTTTGAGATTAAAAATTATTTATTAAAAATATTAGATTCAAGATGGTCTAACATATTACTTACAATATATAATCTGAGTAATACATTCAATCTATTACATGACATAGTTGATCCTAAATAAGATTTTAAATTTTAATTTGAAAACTTTTTTCAGTAGAATCAAATGTAATACGAACAGTTAAAAAACATCTCACAAGTAAGGCTCAAGGAAGAAAGGAATTTAATAGTGAGGCCCAACGAAGAAAAAGGTGAAATTAAATGGAATTTAGTGTGGTTGCGTGCTAATAATGTGAGCTCACGGGAAAGGTGTGCGTGCATAGCTGGGGCCATATCATGTGGGTTCGGAAAATTCTAAAGGTCATACATGGGTGTGATTGGAGAAGGGGGTTTGTTTTGGAAAAGAGAGTTTTTTTTTATAAAAAAGAAAGACTTTGTTCTTAGAAAAGACTCGTTGTAAAAAATTGGATGATGCCCTTAGACATTTAGTGTGCCTAGAATTTTGCTTCGGGATTTTGTGAATGCCTTTTGGCCCACATATCATTGTGAAATGGGCGATTATAAATTGGGCTGAAAATGTCAAGTTGCCTTTTACTGGCTTTTAATGTAAACTTATGGGCCAAGTTAGGGTTGTTGATGGGAAATTCTAAAAGCAGACTCTACATATCTAAAGACACGCGTGTCGGTTTTAATTACAAATTTATTATTATTATTTTATTTTTACAAGTAGATCCCCTTCTTCATTTTAGTCCTAAAAAGATTTGTACTAAGGTTTCATGGGAAATTCTAAATGCGAACCATAATTTACTAGTGAGCACCAATTTCCCCTATGTTGTAAATCACTTTACTATTTACTATATAGTATGTGCTGCTCACTAGTAAAATGTGGTGCGCATTTAGAATTTCCCAGGTTTCATGGGGGCGGCAAAGGAATGGGGTTTGGAAGGAGAGAGGGAGAGAGAGGAGGAGGCATGGCGAGGGTCAGTGGGGGAGTTTCCGAAGGAACACCATTTTTCCTAGTGAGCCTACTTTTCAACTGAAAGCTCGAACGAAAAAGAAGTATCTAGTAGGCTCACTAGGAAAAGTGGTGTGCTCCTTTGGAAACTCTCGCTAGTGGGGGAAGCAGAGGAGGGAGGGGGTTTTGGCGGAGGAAGGCAGCAGCAAGGGAGGTGTGCCTTTAGAAAAGGAATATGACCTTAGGAAATACTTAATTTTTTTCAAAATGTTATGGGTGTGCCTTTAGAAGGGGTGTCCCTTAATATTTGGAGGTGCAGCTGTTAAAGGGGCTTCCAGCCTTCAAGGTTTCAAGACAGGCATCACTATGGGCTGGAGGTGTGGCATCCCGGATTTTGTGGGCTTATGACAGTATCTCCTCCAGAAGAGTGAGATTGGATTTATGATAAAACACGTAGGATATTGGATTTGAAAAGAGGTATTTACTGGTTTGTCCCTCAAATCTTTATATATTATGATTTTGCCTCCCAAATCTTCATATTTAGGATTTTGCCACCCAAATCTCATAAGTTACAATAATTTAATCCCCTCTCTAACACAGTTAAATATTTGACCATTTTACCCCTCTTTTTCTCTTCTATTTTCCTCCTCTCTTCTTCTTCTCTCTTCCTCCTCTCTTCTCATTTTCTTCATTATTTCTCCTCTCTTCTTTCTCCTTAACTTCAATTGGTATCACCTAGGGAGATCATACACACAATCCATAACAAATACCAATTGAAATTAAGGAGAAAGAAGAGAGGAGAAATAATGAAGAAAAGGAGAAGAGAGGAGGAAGAGAGAAGAAGAAGAGAGGAGGAAAATAGAAGTGGAAAAGAGGGATAAAATGGTCAAATATTTAACTATGTTAGAGAGGGGGACAAAATTGTTGTAACTTATGAGATTTGGGGGGCAAAATCCTAAATATGAAGATTTGGGGGGCAAAATCATAAAATATAAAGATTTGAGGGACAAACCAGTAAATAACCCATTTGAAAATTGGATGGTGGAGTTTTCTTGGGAAAGGCTTGGCATGACATCAAGTAAGTAGGGTGATAATGGACGCATTAATAGACCAGTATTTAGTTTGTCATATTCAAAATTTTAAATTGGAAATAAATTTTTTTATTTTTCTAATTTTAAATTTTAAATAAGACAGACCAAAAATTGACTCATGGACCAGTTCATTAACATCCATTCACATTAGACTAAGTTTATTTGGTTTGGGGTTAAGCTTCAAATTTATGAAAGCTTTCGTATTTTGGGTACAAATGCTAAACTAAAAGTTCTTTCAATATGTTTGTTGAGAGGCCCCATGTAATTTTCTATGACCTTTTTCTTTGCTGGACAGAGTCCTAATATTTTCACCATTTACCAATTACCAGTTAATTATCACGAAAGCCTCTACGAAGTAGAGACCATCCATGGAAATTCAACGCAAACCAAAGATTTTGGAGGGTGATATCTTGATCAATGCAAGCCATACATTTATCTGGAGCTAGTTCCACAGCAAAAGTTGATATCTAATCGACGACACCAATATCATCGAAACGATGCACGACAAGACTAGATCAGCAGTTCCAGATATCCATTTTTGGTAAAGTTCTTCTGTCCATAGTTGATCAAATAATGACTCTTTGACTATTTATATTGCTTCATTGGAGGCTGAAGATATTTGAATGACATGACAAGGCGGGAATTAAAGGAACATTTCTTCTCCGGTATGCTCCATATTTGAGAGAGAGATCTTTTTATAGACTCTAGGAATCGTAATTGTTCCCTCAAATCTCCCCGTAATCGGAGATTAAATCGTGGGAGCGCACACGGAGAGGTTACAAAGACTCGGCACGCGGAGCGAAGCGAAGTGCGCAAGACGCGCACAATGCCCTGAGGGCGCACGCGCAACACCCCTCGCATGCTGCTCTCGGGGTGCGGGCTGCTCTCTGGGTGCACATGCGGTGGGCCCTGCGCTCGCGTGCGCCCTTGGCTTGCGAGTTGCGCCCTGAGGCGTGCGCTTCTCTATATGTGCTCCTCGGTTGCGCGCACTTTAGTACCTAATCACGTGTTCCTCGACGCACGCTCCTAAGTGCATTTCAAGGTTGCGCACACCTTGGAGGTGAGCGCTTACTAAGGATGCACACGCGCCCCTGGACATGAGATGCACCTGTTTGAAGGGCGCGCACTTTTCAGTGTGCGCTCCGTGGCGCTTATAGGCGTGTTCCTCGGCGCTGCCCCTAATTGCGCTTCGGGTTTGCGAGCGCCTGGGTGTTCGCAGCAGAAATTTGTTGCTTTCTTTCCATTGAATTCAGCTTAGATTACAATGAAAGAGAACAAAAAAAAAACAAACAAGAGGATTTATAACTTATCTCTCTCTTTTACAATGAATCGTGGGATCTATGTGGCGATGAGATCTAACTAGTAGCTCTTTTGGACGATCTGACGACGATGGTCTTCTTGCTCTTGATGAAGAAGATGCCGGCCGACTTTGGATAATCTTCTCTGGTCTTGAATCGTTCAAGGCTCTCACGCGTAACTCGAACTTCACAAAACTTCCAAAAGATCTCTTAAAGATTAATGATTATCTATGAATTGATCTATTATTGATTGATGATATCTAAAGTCTCCTCAAAGAGGGTATCTATAGACTTTAGTGGTTATGAGAGTTTCCACAGGAATATGAATAAAGATCTCCATAGGAATAGGAAAAGAATGTTTTTGTATTCATCAAGGATTCTAATCAAATATTTAATATTGATTTAAATCTCTTGATTTAGAATTCTGATTGGAGTCAATTGGGTATTGGATAAGTCCAAATCTCAATCTCAATCAATTTAGAATTCTGATTGGACTCAATTTGGATATTGGATAAGCCCAAATCTCAATCACAATTAATTTGGACTCTGATTGGACTCAATTGGGATATTGGATAAGTCCAAATCTCAATCACAATCAGTTTAAGATTCTTAAGAATCTGCTCACGCGGAGTTAAATACTTTAAACGCGAAACTAAATTCATCAGAACGCGGAGCTATGAATTAGCTCTGCGTTTTGCTCAAACGCGAGGCTAAAATAGCCAAACGCGGGCTACGGAGTTAGCTCCGCGTTCTGTGTGGAAAATTCCTTTTTACTTAGAAATTTTCATTGTAACAGAACCCCCTCCAAAGTTTTCAAAATGGTTTAGAACTTAGCAAATTTTGAAATACTTTGGATTTTCAATTTTGTGATCAGGTTAAGATCAAGAAATTCGATAGAGATGCTTAATCGCACATGTCTGACATTTGGCGGAGACGTTTAATTGCACACGCCAAAATGATCGGATCAGGATCATCGATCTTTGGCAGCGGCGCCTAATTGCACATACCTAGTCCAAGTGCTCTCATGCATAACTTGAACGGAGATGAGAATAATCCAAATCATACTGTTAGAGCTAAAAGTTTAACATGACAGGTCCACGGGATTTTTAGCAAACGCCTAGTTACAAATTTTTTTTATTTATAGCACTCAATTAGCCATCCTAATGGCTAGCATGAGTAGCGGAAGCAACATGATATTTATCATCGTCAATATTTTCGGCACCCCCAGCCAAATCCGGCTGCTAGCCAATGAGAATGACTTTGTCACAGTCGTGGTTCAGAGCGTACCCAAGGGGCTAGCTTGTAAGTGCGGGCTGCCCGTGCTTGGTGTCTATATTGGCTTCCCTACTGGTACAGGGATCGCTCTGGCAGGGAACTCATTGGTTCCTACTACTAAATTTGCCATATTTGCAGAAACTTTCTTCTGTTCCTCTTTAAGTGTGAGAATTCCGGCTTCTATCAATGCCTGAATTCGGTTCTTAAGAGGATAACAATTCTTAGTTGGGTGCCCGACATTTCGATGGTACAGGCAATAATTAGGGTCGTTGGTTTTACCAGCGTCTTCCGATTTTTCATTTTCTGGAAGCTTCAACATGCCATATCTAAGGACGAGATGGAATAGAGTACCTGTCTGCTCCGTCTTGAATGTATAAATTCTATCTTGGTGGAGCCTATTCTGACCTGCATCTCTCGGATTTTGAGGTCTTGGTTTCAATCTGCAACTGATGTCATCACAGCCTTTCCTTTATTTTTACGATTCTGTGGATATTGTCTGTTATTCGTAGAGTTTTTCGTGCCACGAGATTTCTCAATTCGGCGAATTATATCTTCCACCTGCTCTCCCTGTTTTAGCAGATCTTTTCAAGTTTTGGACTCTACAGCTTCCATTCTTATCAGCACGCCAGTCCTGAAGTTATGCTTGCAGTTTTCTACCAGGGTTTCCTGGGTCATACCGTGTCGACAATACACTGATTTTTTCCTGAAGCGTTCAATGAAACTTTTGACCGTTTTTTCTTCTCCTTATTTCGTCGCAAGGAGGGAATGAACAGATATCTCGGTATCATCCTCAAAAAAACGTACCAAGAACTGTTTCTCGATATCATACCAAGTATTTATGGTTCCCGGGGGCAGCTGCATAAACCATGTAAAGGTAGGCCCTCGCAGATTGCTCGCAAATACTTTGGTCATTATGGGATCGTTTCCCATTAGATGATCTGCCTGCGATAAAAAGTAATATAAGTGCTGGCTTGGGGACCCTTCCCGTTATATGACTCCAATTTGAGGGGTTTATATTTTTCTGGATAAGGGTGAAGTCCCACTCAAGCGGATATGACCTTGAAACCCCTGATTTCTTTAGTTCCTTCTTTTGCATTAACGCATCTAGTTGCTTCTGTAAATTTTCCATCTTCTCTTCATGAAGATCATGGAATGAATATTTGTCATCCTCCTCATGCACCGAATAAGCCTTTTCTTCTTTAGTTTCTACATTTGTCTTAGGTGGCAGTTCCAAAGAAGTTTTAACCTTATCATCGGCTATCTTCTGGGTATTTTCGACCACTTTTAGAAGCATTAGTTTGAGGTCATCAATGGCCTTTTGCTGACCTCGAATCATCTGCTCTTGGGCTTCTATCCTCTGGTCAATGTCATCAGACCTGTTCACTGCGTACACCGCTGATTTTCGTGGTCAGGAAGATGCACAAGATTGTGAGGAAGCTATACCTGAATTATCACTGTCATCATCATAAGAACTTTTTACAAGTTTCCTGTAATTCCGAGGGGCGACAACGCCTGATTTGAGCCGGGTAAAATGATGAGGTTCTTCATCGTCTGCATCTGACTCATATTCTTTCTCCATAATCTTTTTGCCTTTGCTGACCAAATTTGAGGTTACTGCGTTTAATTCTTTTTCTTTAATTTTATATCTAAGATCATTCTTTCTCCTCTTTGGAGTATCTTGACGAGACTCAGTTATTCTGTTAAATACAGACACTCCCTTCTTGGTACAACATCAATTATCCAATACAGCAGATATGGCTGTTATGAACTGCTCACAATGACATATTGAGTGTGGCTGAGCTTGAGTCATATTTCTTTTTTTTTTTGTCAAGTAATCTCTGAGATCGGTGACCTTGGATGACGAAGAATCGTGGGGGCCACCTGGTTGTTGAGAGGATCCAGGGGCCCACTGAAGTTTTTCAGGGTCATTGGTGTCAACATGTTGTCCAATAACCCGATTATCAGCCTTGATTTTATATTCAGGTTGTTTTACGCGGAGCTGGATGTTAGCTTCGCGTTCTGAGGCATTTACGCGAAGTTGGGCTATAGCTTCGCATTTGACGCTAGCCTCACATTTTACGCTGGCTTGGCGTTTCTGAAGAAATTCATCTTCTTTTTTATGCTTAGCCTCGCGTGGAAAATCACACGCTGGCTTTGCCTTGCGATTTACGCAAAAATCCTTGGCTTTGCGGTTAACGCTTGGCTTAAGTTTTTGTTTAGGTCTGATAGCCTCGCGTGGAGGAAGTCCATCACATGCTGGCTTATCTTCGCGTTTTACGTGAATCTTGGCACTTTGACCAGTTTCAGAGTTAAGTTCAGTAGCCTCGCATGGAGAAAGTACATCACACGCTGGCTTATCCTTGCGATTTACGCAAGAATTCTTGGCTTTGCGATTAATGCTTGGCTCAAGTTTAAGGTTGATCACCTCGTGTGAGAGATCACACTTGGATTTATCTTTGCGATTAACGCGATCATAACAAATCTTGCGATTAACGCAAGTTTTACTGACTTCGCGTTTATCGCTAAGCTCAGTTTTAGCCTCGCGTGGAGAATCACCATCACACGCTGGCTTTAGAGAAAGTTTATTCTCCCGATTAACGCGAGTGTTAAGAATCTTACGATTAACGCAAGTCTTACTGGCTTCACGTTTATCACTAAGCTCAGTATTAGTCTCGGGTGGAGAATCACACGCTGGCTTATCCTTGCGATTAACGTAAGTTGCAGCTTCGCGTTTAACGCGATACTGACTGGTCTTGCGATTAACGCAAGCCAATTCGCGAGGTGCTATAGCCTCGCGTTCTGCCTCCTGAATAGCCTCGCGTTTAACGCGGGATTTAAGCGCCTTTCGTCTAGCCCTCCGATTTCTATTCCGGAGTTGGGTTATGGTCAATCCAATTCCCGGGCCTTCTTCGGCAGTAGAGAGATCACCCCCTGCTAGGATTTTCTGCCCAAACGATGGCTCTATGGCTGCGGTCTCCAAGGGTCCTCGATTAACGGTGGATTTCCGATTACCCGATTTACGGGTATTTGAGCGCATGCGACGATAGCGTCGCATTTCGGTCAGATTACCTGACTCAGAGGAGAGATACTCCTTGTACTTCTGCTACTCGATTTCAACGACTAGCATGTTTACGTCGGATCTGATCCTCTCGACGTTAGATTGCGCCACGATCTCTTCTTTGGTGAAAGAGATGTCTCCCACTGTGGTCGCCAGTTTGTTCGCAGCAGAAATTTGTTGTTTTCCTTCCATTGAATTCAGCTTAGATTACAATGAAAGAGAACAAGAAAAGAACAAACGAGAGGATTTATAACTTATCTCTCTCTTTTACAATGAATCATGGGATCTATGTGGCGATGAGATCTAACTAGTAGCTCCTTTGGACGATCTGACGACGATAATCTTCTTGCTCTTAATGAAGAAGATGCCGGCCGATTTTGGATGATATTCTCTGGTCTTGATTCGTTCAAGGCTCTCACGCGTAACTCGAACTTCACAAAACTTTCAAAAGATCTCTTAAAGATTAATGATCATCTATGGATTGATCTATTATTGATTGATGATCTCTAAAGTCTCCTCAAAGAGGGTATTTATAGACTTTAGCGGTTATGAGAGTTTCTATAGGAATATGAATAAAGATCTCCATAGGAATAGGAAAAGAAGGTTTTTGTATTCATCAAGGATTCTAATCAAATATTTAATATTGATTTAAATATCTTGATTTGGAATTCTGATTGGACTCAATTTGTGTATTGGATAAGCTCAAATCTCAATTTCAATCAATTTAGAATTCTGATTGGACTCAATTTGGATATTGGATAAGTCCAAATCTCAATCACAATCAATTTGGATTCATATTGGACTCAATTGGGATATTGGATAAGTCCAAATCTCAATCACAATCAGTTTAGGATTCTTAAGCATCTACTCACGCGGAGTTAAATACTCTAAACGCGGAACTAAATTCATCAGAACGCGGAGTTATGGATTAGCTCCGCGTTTTGCTCAAACGCGAGGCTAAAATAGCCAAATGCGGAGCTACGGAGTTAGCTCCGAGTTCTGTATGGAAAATTCCTTTTTATTTAGAAATTTTTACTGCCAACACTGGGATGCGCGATATTGATGAGGATGCACACGCGCTCCTAGGAATAGGATGCACTCGCTTGGAGGGCATGTGCTCCTTTATACGTGCTCCGCAGTGTCCAGGGGCGTACTTCTCGGCGTGCGCCCCTAATCGCGCTTTTGAGTTGTGCACACCTAAGTAGCATGCTCTTGCTGACGATGCACGCACTCCTAGGCATGTGATGCGTTAATTTGGAGGTGCACGCTCCTAGATAATAGCTCTGCGGCACCCAGGGGCGTGTTTCTTGGTGTGCACCCTTAATTGCGCTTCTGGGTTGTGTGCGCCTGGGAGGTGCGCCTCCTGAATATTAGATGCACTCGTCTGCGTGGTGCGTGGTCCTTGGTGCACAAGCGCACACTTCTTGGGGCATATTTTTAGGTGTGTTTCGCCCCTAGGTGCACTCCTTGGTGCACTCTCTTGGATGTAGGCGTCTGGCACTTTTATTTTAACTGATTGTTTTATTTTTTAGTGCCTACACCGTAAAATTAGCAGAATCCACTTTGATGGTGAATACTGACTATACAGTCTGACATGTACAATGGAAGTAAAGCCCAAGACAAATATTCAAGTGCCAGAGGCAATCTTTATGCTTCAGTTACCAAATTTTCCATACTAGTCGTAATGGTAGCTTCATAATTGTCGAAGCAACAATTAAAGAGGCAGTTTGATACTGTGGCACTAGGAGATCTCAACCGTCCATCTTCTCTAAGAAACTGATGCTAGGTCTTCTCCAAAAGTGAAGCAAATTGCCTTCATCGGTGCTACAGATCGCTCCAAAATAACTGGCTAACACAACACCTCTGAGACAAATCAACTCAACAAAAACAAAATCTATTCGAAGAGCTTGACAGACCGAACTCAGGAGTGGGGAGCTATATTGATATATAAATTCATGTGACTAAAATCCCATGGCAAAGGCTCACTGGTGAAAATCCCACAAGTTCAAAGTTCTAGGTAGAAGACAATTGGATCTCGGATAGAGTTGGACACTTACCAAATCTCCCACCATTACTGCAGTGGATCTCACCTATCCGAGTACATAAAAAGAGAAGATACTCAAAATATGCTATAACTCATTTTCTTCAAATATTTTCACCAATAAATACCCTCTTACCTCTACCATGGAAGACAAATTCATATGAAAGTAAAAAGAGAGTTATTTCGTATGATTATAATTTCTACCTCATATATAGTACTCGTGGAGTGACCATTTTTCCTAAATAGTAGTCAAGATCTCTCTCGGCCGAATCTCGTTTCTTCTTTGCAATTTCTGTCGATTTCTGTTCTCTTTTCTTCTCTATTATTAAGTTTGTACTGAAATTTATTCGGACAATCTAATTAAATGAATTTTAGCACTGATACTGTTCTCTTCTTCTTCTTCTTCTTCTCTCATCATGAACTTGTAATCATATTACTGAACAAACTCTATAAGCTGATCTTCATTGAGCTCTTTCAAATTTTAGACTTTTTCCTTTACATTATCCAACTCTTCAACTTCTTGTGCTTCTTATTTTCTCCTCCAACTTAATTCCTTCAGCTTTGTTGAAATTTTGAATTGGAAAATTCGAGAGTATTTCATTCCTTCAACTGGTTTGGAAAATTCGAGAAATATTCCACTCCTTCAACTTGAGTACATAAACGCCCACAATAATATCTGCAAGGATAAGATTAAATAGTATTTTAATTATAAAAAAATCTCTCAACAACTCAAACTAATAAATAAAATAAAATCTAATAATATAAATCTTAACACCTCATAATATCTTGATAGGAAATAATCCATGATTTGTTAACTTTATAAATATTCTTATTTACATCTTCAGATTCTTTAATTTCTTTAAGTTTCTTTCTTCTCTTTCTTGAGATCTTGGGTTTCTCTTTCTATCCTTCTCTTTTTGTAGGCCATTATCAGATGATCCCAAGTCTCCTTCATTGTCCCTTTCTGCAATCTCGTTGAACATTTCCTCATCTCCTCAATATATTAGGGAAAGAGCTATCTCTTTTTTTTTCTTTTCAATTCATTAATCGAATCTCTTTCCGTCGGTGTAATTAGCAACATTTTGCACAACAATATTCCACCCAACAACTCCTTCAACTCAATACGCCAATGCTTGTAGTTATGTTTGGTGAGATAAAGAATTTCAAATTGTATTATCTTCGCTCTTTTCATAAGAATGTGTTATGCTCTTAGAGTTAGTGCAGTTTATAATAATTCTTATGAACTCTTAAAGTAATTGTAACTAATTTTTTCTTGAGGAGGAATTCATAGTTGATTATAAATTATTCTATTTCTTGATATTGCACAAGAAACTTAGCATATTTTTATGTAAATATGTTGCCAGCGATTCCGCTACCCAGATTTGTATTTTAAATAGCAACCAATATACTAAAATTGGACATAATCAGGGAAAAAACACCTAAGCTAATGAAATTAAATCGAAATTTGGGAATAAAACAGACTGGTTTCTTACCTATTTTTCAAACAAATTAATTCTATCTCTCGTACTGTCCAAATATCAACCTAAATATATAATGTTGGAAAGATAATGAAAGTTAGGTAATGGCATGTTGAAAGTAATTAAGTATAATTCAATTCCAGCTCGTATACGCATTTGACTTTGTCGCTTGAGTAATTATTTAGGAGTCATGATTATTTTATAAAGAGTTCTAGTTAGGGAAGTCTTTTGATTGAGAAGTTTGAGCCATTGACAAATTTGTATTGATTAAGGAATTGGTTGTGTAGGAATCTAGTACAAGTTAGATTTGTGCTTATACATTCTATAATGTCCCCTCTGTTTAGAATTTGGATATTGAAGTCATCCCTAATATGTTCACATAGGAGTAAGCTAAATTAAAATAATTTATAGTCAACTATGAGTTTCTCTCATAAATACTAACCACTGTCATTTTAAAAGTTAACAAAAATCACTATAAACTACGCTAACTCTAGATACATTACGTTCTCCTCTCTAAGATTTGATATTCTCATTAGAGGGAGACTAATCGCTAGGCAGGAGTGTTGCATTATTAATTAAGAATTAAATCCATAACGAGTTCGAGTTGTGTGAGTGCCTAGAAAATGGAAGAGTTTGAAATAATTTTTGATGGTTTTATTCTCATTTCTTTATCTAGACACGGACAAACTCGGAGTGTAATGAACGAACTCAGACACGTCGATTTTCCATTATGTTGGCAACAAAAAAAAGTTGCAGGAAATATTGTGATATTCACCTTAGTTTTTCACATATTGTGTAAGGATGATGTCATTAAAGACAAGACTTATTAGCAGATGAAGAATATAAATGAGATATTGATAAGGATGATGATCCATCAATGGTTGGAGTCCATGTCATCTACCTCATCTCATGGAACACGATCCATGTGTAACAATAGATAACAATTCAATTCAACAACCTAACAATCTCCCTGCCTAAAGCGAGCAATGTTGAATTATATGCTTGATAATTGATGAGAAAACTTCTAGTATTAGAACTTAATTTTGTTAGTGCTTTCAAAACAAAAAATAAACTAAATTTGTTATTTATTCTTACGTTATTCAGCTTGGATAAAGAAATCACACATCTTTTTACGGTCTATTTTACTGATTTGTGCGCCATCAACTCGTGCAATTTGTCCAGATTCATTTGGATTGGGAGTTATTTTCTTTGAATTATTGAGAGAACGTTCATATAATTAGCAAAATAGATCGGGTGCTCTGGATAGATAATTCATTGACTTGGTTTAAATTTTTATCGGTGTTCATTAAATATTAATACAAATTATCCACAACTTAATAGACTCATTTTAGGTTCCGGAGAAAATTCAATTCCATTATTTTAAACACAATCATCAATATATGCTAATGCCACCAATATCCACCAGATTATTTCCACAATTTTTACAAATAACAAGCATATTAACATAAAAAAAAAAAAACAAAAAAAACAAAAGAGAAATTAAATATGCACAACTTTAATTATGCCTTTCCTTGTAACCTTGCGTAAGTCACTCCAGCACAAGCATCCACAAAGTCCACATCAATAAAATCCGTGGAAAAAACCTGCAATCGATCGCCAAACCCTTTGGCAAAGGCCCGCGAGACGAACAGCCTCGCATATCCATGTATCCGCCACGTAACGGGCCGGACGCAGACCACGAGGTTATCGGCCTGCGGCGTGGCCGTATTCTCCACCCGGTAAAAGTACTTCCTCGACCCGACTGGCTTCTGCTCGCTCAAGTACTTGGTGTTACTCTCGAATTTGGTGTAGGGCAAGTCCGTATCGATCCAGTTATCCGTCAGGTACCCCGCGCTCCATAACGGGTCCCCGTGCTTCGGGGCGGGCGATTTTCGCGGTTTCCACACGCATATGACCCGTTTGGGGAGAAGCTCGGCGATGGTCTTATCGAAGACTGCATCGTCCTGGTGGACGAGGACATCCCCTAGCTTTTCCATAAGGTACTTGTCGAAGTCCGGGGGGTCCTCGTGGCCAAACTCGGTCCGCATTTCGAGGATGACTATTTCGGACTCGGTCTCGGAGAGGAAGCGCTTTAGGTCGTCGATGACCACGTCGACCGAGTAGGTGGTGAGGATGCCGTGGCACACTTGGCGGTCTTCTTGGACTCTTATGTCGAGCACGCGGGTGCCCTACGATAAAAGATGATGCAACTCATCGGTCATGTATTGTTTCTCTTTGGTTGCATTAGCTTAGAGTATAAAACTAGATAGACGACTTATGCAGTTTTTGTTTGGTAAAATTTGATCAGAAAGGGCATACATACCATTACAAGTTGCTGGTAGATGGAGCAACTCTGGCACTGGGCAAAGGGCCGGGTGATAAACATGATACCAATCTTGTCGGTGCCAGAATCATGAGTCCCAGGCCACACAATCTGATTGACCTTCAGCTTGTTCGGATCAAGCTTGGCCATCCACGCCTTACGGTCGTCCGGCCGGTACTCGCATCCCGGGAATTGGTCGCCCGCCGACGACAGAAGATCCTGCAGGATCTTCTTCTCGGCGGCGATGGCCTTCCGCCGCTCTATTTGTTTGCATATCACGGCGCCCATGTTCAAGAATATCACCCGATGGTGGCGGCAGCGACGAAGAACAATACAGATCATATAGATACATTGTTAATGTAACGTGAAAGAAACTCAATTCAGATGCTGACGTTAAAAGTTATTATTTGTTTTCTTTGAGTGTGTTCTTTCTTTGTTTTGATAATGGGTGTTTGATTCTTTCGTTCTTGATTGTTGCATTATTAGAGAGAGAGAGAGAGAGATGATTGGGAACGTGATGAGGTGGATGGTTGTGAGTGGATGTCTCTAGCGTGTGGTTTTGTTCGGTGGATTCTATTTGCTGATAATATTGGTTTTTTTTTTTTTTTTTTTTGGCAGTGTGGATTGATTTGTTTGCTGGTATCTTATTGCCAAAATTTATGGAGACAGCTGAGAGTCCGGATCCATGGAATATTCCAATAATGATCCGCTGCTGGAGATCCACCGACATGCGTTCATCTGCAGTCGGAGGTGTATCCGGGGAAAATTCTATTTGAGCACACCACTTTGCTTTTGTTAACCTACCTCCTAAGGCCTTGTCTTATTCTAACCATTAATGTTAAATTAGTTCCATGTCTAATTTTCGAATGATGTGAAAACTGTATTCGACAGACTAATTCTCGACTTAGAAAGATGAGCTCACAGAGCAAAATGGTGTGCTCAAATAGAATCTCCCTGTATCTAGGTTGTGAGGTAGTAATTTGGTGAGCTTTGTGTAAACAGGGTTACCCAAACAGGGTTGATGTAAGGTAGGATGATTAAGAAGTATAACTGAGAAAATTTTAGAAAGTTTTATATTTTAGCATTCTTTTGATCAAAATCAATAGAAAGAAATTATGGCATGACCAAAACCCGATGGGAAATTCTAAATTTTGTGTCAAACTGAGAGACTTATGTTGGTGAACTACTCCTTGAACCATGCCCGTTACCAATATTAACTAAAATACATACATGATATCAGTGGTTTAGAATCTTACATCTACACTCATATACCTATGTTAGATTGATTTTTGTAATTAATCTATAATTTGGAGTCACACATGTAGACAATTAAAATGTGTGTGCTATCATTTAATTAAGCCAAATCTAAATTTTGTGGTCTAATTAATAATTGATTAATTTACTTAAACGGTATAATAGTCATGAGATTATTGTGTAGATACCATTAGATAATTATTACTTCTATGAGGGGCAGAAGGGTAATTATGGTAAAAATTATAACTATTCTGGCAATTTATAATTAGGGTTATGGTCTCTGTTCTACCACGACGTATTTTGTTTTCTCAAAATCCTCCCAGAGAGAATTCTAAGGAAGGATCTGGTTGCTAGAATTGGAAGACCATAACGCAAAGTTCTTTTCCCGCAAGATTTCTACATCAATGAATTCAGGTATGCTTCCAATTTTAATTTTGTACTCATGGTATTAATCAGGGGATTCAATAATATACAAAATTATTTCTTTTATTTCGGATTTATCAATTGGTAAATTATTTCTATTACGAATCCCAACAATGGTATAGAGCCTACTCCTTGATTAATTCCTTGAGTAATCAATTGAATTTAAAGTTTTGTATTGTTCATATAATAAAATTTTTTTTTACTGTACAGAATTCGGATTTTACTGTTCATTAAAATTTTTTTAACTGTACAGTATTCGGATTTTACTGTTCACCCGATTACTGTTCATCGGATTAACCGATTACTGTTCATCGGATTACTGTTCACCCGGTTACTGTTCATCCGATTTTTGTTTTTTTTAAAAAAATCGGATTACTGTTCATCCGATACTGCTTCAAAAAAGAAATCGGATTACTGTTCATAATTTTTTTTAAGGCTATTAATGTTTTATAAACATTTTTTTTTAAAGGAATTTTCTCTTAAGGTCAATTTTTGATAATTTTTAAGGGTTGATTTGGTATAAATTTAATTTTAAATATTTGTATTTTGGATATATATTTTGAGATAGATTGATTGAAGTAACATGTCGCCAAAGTGACATCTCTTGTTGAAATTGATTTTATCTTGAAATATAAAAAGTTGTGTGCATGTAATTTATATGAATATTAATTGGCCCAAATGAAGGTTAATATTTAATAGAATTGCATGTGCGCCTGTGGTAATAAATGCATGGTGATTATTTGGTTTACATGTGAACAATGACTCGGCCCAAAAGAAAATTTATTATTTGATATGTTATTTATCATCAGTATTTGATTACTACACCAAGATATCATTAAGAAGTTAATATTGTTGTTTAAAGATAAAATATTAATGGAATCCAGATAGCTTGAGATGGGGTTTACATTTATTTGAAATTATTATTATTATTTGGTTAATGATATTAATGTTTATGTGATTCATGCGGATATTGACTGGCCCAAAGGAAAGTTAATATTTGGCCGAATTACACGCACACCAGTGGTGATAAATATGTGATGATTATAAATGTAACCTAATGTGCATAATAAATCAATCCAAAGATAGGTTTTTTATTTGACATAACTTATTATCAATATTTGATCACTACAACAAAAGTACCACTTACAGTTAATATTACTGTCCAAAGACTTGATATTAATGTTGTGCTAGGTATCTTGAAATGTCATAATTTTTTTTAATTTAAAGATAAAGTGTTTAATTACTTGTTTTATGTGAGCATAATGGTTTATTCGATTTATTTTATTTTTGTTCTCTATTCAGCTTTTATGTCTGCTGCTTCTGTATCTGCCAACATGAGCAATGTCCCTATGTTAAATGGGACTAATTTTAAAGAGTGAAAAGAGAATATGATGATTCTCTTGGGCTGCATGGATCTAGATTTAGTCTTGAGAATGCCCAAACCCAATGAACTCAATGATGAAAGTACTCAGCAGGATGAGCTTTATTGGGATAAGTGGGAGCGTTCAAATAGGCTAAGTCTTATGATCATCAAGCACGGCATTCCAGAAGCTTTTAGAGGTGCAGTAACTGATGAGATTACCAATGCCAGCGAGTTCCTTGCAGAAATTCAGAAACATTTTACTAAAAACGATAAGCTGAAACAAGCACGCTTTTAGCAAGCTTGATTTCAATGAAGTATAAAGGTAAGGGTAATGTTTTGAGACGGAAACTGCAACATTTTTTGAGGATGCTAAGTTTTGAGGGAGAAATCATGCTAGAAATGTTGTCTTTAAGGAGGAAGAGGGATCTGCTGTTGTTTTTGACAATGTACAGGTGTCAATACCTATCATTGATCAAGAAGTAAATTTGGATCCTCAACTAATAGACAATATTGTTCAACCCTTAAATCCAAATGATGAAATTATTCCTGAAGAACAAACTCAACAACCTCAAGATAATACGTCATTAAGGCGATCCACTAGAGAGAGGAGAAGTGCAATTCCGGACGATTATATCGTATATCTTTAGGAACATGGGGAAGAAAGTGGAATGATGGAAGATGATCCAATCAACTTCCATCAAGCTATGAAAAGTTTCAACTCTCAGAAATGATTTGAAGCCATGAATGAAGAGTACAAATCAATGCAAGACAATAAAGTTTAGGAACTTGTCCCATTACCAGCTGGTGCGAAACTCATTGGTTGTAAATGGATATTTAAAACCAAACGGGATTCAAATGGTAATATGGAAATGTATAAAGCACGTCTTGTAGCTAAAGGTTTTATTCAAAAGGAAGGAATTGACTTCAAAGAGACCTTCTCTCCAGTTTCTACAAAGGACTCATTCAGGATAATCATGGCAATAGTTGCACATTATGACCTTGAGTTACATCAGATGGATGTTAAGACAGCGTTTCTCAATGGCGATATTGACGAAACAATTTATATGGTACAACCAGAAAACTTTGTGTCGGAAGACTCAAAGAATATGGTTTGTAAATTAACTAAATCAATTTATGGGCTCAAGCAAGCTTCTCGTCAGTGGTACTTCAAGTTTCATCAAATCATTGTCTCGTATGGTTTTGAGGCAAATCTTATGGATGAATCTTATATGCCCGAAAAATTGAATCTTCCTTTATATGCCAATTTAATTTTGAATTACAGCAATAAAAGAAAAATTACAAAATAGAAAATCGAGATTACAAGAATGGGGATCGATTGATTTCGATTCCTTTTTATTTTTGTGGGTCTGGCAGCGGTAGAGCTTTGTTTCTGTACTCCGTTGACGATCCGATCTCTCTGAATTGAGGAACTCCTCTCTGGATATTTGGACTCTGAAAAATTGGACTCTTCCCCAAAGAATCTCCCTCCAATCCAAAAGTCCCTTCTCCAGTTAAATTCCTGTGTTTTATAGATCGAAAAAGCTCCAAATCCGGCTCGTTTATTCCTGAAAAACCGGATCACGGAATATTAGGAAAATAAAAATAGGAAATAAAACAACGGAAAACAACCAGCTGATTGGCACCCGCAGGAATTCTCACCCGCGGTTGCAACCCGCGGGTGTGCCCACTTAGCAAATTTCAATTTTTTTGTATCTACATAACCCCCTCCAAAGTTTTCGAAGTTCTGTATTGAACCGTACTGAATTTCGAAATATTTTGGATTCTTTAATTTTGGTTATAGACCTTTTAAAAGATTTGGTCGATAGAGATAACTGTTCATATATTCATTTATTCAATAACAAGCAGAGGTATGATTTTAACGTACTCATTAGAGGACAAGCAGAGGTATGATGTTAACATGCTTATTTTAGGTCAAGCAGAGGTATAATATTAACGTTCTTATTTTAATCCTAACCGTTCAGTGACATCTAATATGACGAATCAGGAAAAGACAGATGTGACATTAAACGTGTCTTGGAGCTTAACATATTCAGAGGATCTGGTCGTGATAGGGACAAGCTGACTAAATAGAGGTGACGGTTAACGTATTTAGCTTTGGAATCGGACTATCAGAGGTAACTGTTAACTTGATAGAGAGATGATTTTCGTCAGAGGTGATTTTTTTAACTTAACAACATCAAAACATGTTCATCAGAGGTTATAATGTTGGACTTGACGAAGTGTGAATTTTCTTTTCTGTCAGAGGTGATTTTTTTTTTTAACGTGACAGGGGATTTAATCGGATCTTATCTCATTTGATTTTGAATTATGATGTCAGAGGTATGATTTTAACTTGACAAATATTTTGGAGCGTCACTTACTCTCTTGGAGCAAAATGACAAGAAAAGTTTTGCTGTCAGAGGTGAAATCTTAACATGATAAGGGATTTATCTGATTAGGATTTTTAGCAAACCCCCAGCTATCAACGGATTTGATTAGTCTTTACCAACTACCGTTTAAGTCGGGCTAGCCATGTTATTCCCCTCAGTATGGTGAGTTGTCAAGGATTTCGTTTGGGCTTAAATACCAAACTTTTCCTCTTCTCTTTGCCTTATCAGCTTAGGGTAGCGATGTATACTGTTGTGACAGATTTGTCATGGGATTTTTAGCAAACCCCCAGCTATCAACGGATTTGATTAGCCTTTACCAACTACCGTTTGAGTCGGGCTAGCCATGCTATTCCCCTCAGCATGGTGAGTTGTCAAGGATTTCGTTTGGGCTTAAATGCTAAACTTTTCCTCTTCCCTTTGCCTTAGCAGCTTAGGGCAGTGATGTATACTGTTGTGACAGATTTGTCATGGGATTTTTAGCAAAACCCCAGCTATCAACGGGTTTGATTTGCCTTTACCAACTACCGTTTGAGTTGGGCTAGCCATACTATTATCCTCAGCATGATGAGTTGTCGAGGATTTCGTTTGGGCTTAAATGCCAAACTTTTCCTCTTCCCTTTGCCTTAGCGGCATTGGGTGATTCATGCTTTTTACCTCCAGCATGGTGGGGTTGGCGAGAAATTTATTCCCTTCCCGTAGTTTTAGCGGCGTTGGGCAATTCATACTTTTACCCCCAGTATGATAGGGTTGGCGAGAAATCTATTATCTTCCCGTAGTCTTAGCGGCGTTGGGTGGTTCATACTTATTACCCCCAGTATGGTGGGGTTGGCGAGAAATCTATTCTTTTCCCGTAGCCTTAGCGGCATTGGGCGGTTCATACTTATTACCCACAGTATGGTGGGGTTGGCGAGAAATCTATTCTTTTCCCGTAGCCTTGTCGGCGTTGGGTAATTCATACTTTTATCTCCAGTATGATGGGGTTGGCGAGAAATCTATTATCTTCCCGTAGCCTTAGCCGCGTTGGGCGGTTCATACTTATTACCCTGAGTAGGTAGGGTTGGCAAGAAATTTATTCTCTTCCCGTAACCTTGTCGGCGTTAGGTAATTCATACTTTTACCCCCAGTATGATGGGGTTGGCGAGAAATTTATTCTCTTCCCGTAGCCTTGTCGGCGTTGGGTAATTCATCATTTTTTTATTTTATTTTATTATATATATACATTTTTATTTCTTTATCTCTCTCTTTTTTTTTGTTTGCAATGATGTCCTTTTTTTTTTTAGGTGATGACGCCTAGCATTTTATTTTTTATTTATTTATTTATTTATTTATTTTGGTAAGCGATGAGGCCTTGCAAATATATTTTTATTTATTATTATTTTTTGTTTATTTTTATTTATTTATATTTTTTGTTTATATTTTTATATTTTTATATTTTTTCATTTTAATTAATTTTTTTATTTTTTTATTTTTTTTTGGCATCCGCGGGTGCATCCGTGGGATACAACCCATGGGTAGAGCACTCATACTGCATATTTTTTTTTCTCTTTTTTTTTAAATATTTATTATTATTTTTTTTAACTTTGTCAATTTTTTGTGGGCGATAACACCCTTTCTTTTTTTTTCTTTTTTTTATTTTTATTTTTTGTCTTTTTATTAATATTATTTTTATTCTTTATTTTTTTTTATTTTTTTCGTGCGGGAGAGAGGGAGAAAAGTGCGGGTGACCCAGGTGGGTCCCAGCCATCTGTGGTTTGCATCCCTAGCCCGCGCTTCCATCTGCGGGTTGCGTCCCGCGCTTCCATATGTGGATTGCGTCCATGTGGATCCCAAGATTTCATCTACGGGTTGCATCCTGCACTTCCATATGCGAATTGCGTCCACGCGGGTCCCAAGATTCCATCTGCGGGTTGCATCCTGGAGTTGTATCCAGTTTTGTCAATTTTTTTTTTTGGCGATGACGCCTCAAAATTTGTTTTTTTTTTATGGGTGATGACACCTCATAATTTTTTTTTCATGGGCGATGACGCCTCATTTTTTTTTAACAGACGATGAGGTCTTGTCAAATTTTTTTTCTTTATGGGTGATGACGTCTCATAAATTTTTTTTTTTTACAGACGGTGAAAGTTTTTTTTTTTATTTATGGGTGATGACGCCTCATAATTTTTTTTTGACAGACGAAAACGTCTTGTCAATTTTGGTGGGAGATGACGCCTCACATTTATTTATCGTTACCCGGCGATGACGCGTAGGCTCCGAAAAAAAATTTAAAGATTGGATTGCGCCGTCCAAACTCCTACTGTGGTCGCCAATTCTTGTATTGTTATGTAGATACCAAAAAAAAAAATTGAAATTTGCTAAGTGGGCACACCCGCGGGTTGCCACCCGCGGGAGGATTCCCGCGGGGGCGATCCCGCGGGTTGGCACCCGCGGGAGCGATCCCGCAGGTGCCAACCCGCGGGTTGTTTTCCGTTGTTTTATTTCCTATTTTTATTTTCCTAATATTCTGTGATCCGGTTTTTCAGGAATAATCGAGCCGGATTTGGAGCTTCTTCGATCTATAAAACACAGAAATTTAACTTGAGAAGGGACTTTTGGATTGGAGGGAGATTCTTTGGGGAAGAGTCTAATTTTCCAGAGTCCAAATATCCAGAGAGGAGTTCCTCAATTCAGAGATATCAGATCGTCAACGGAGTAAAGAAACAAAGCTATACCGCTGCCAGACCCACAAAAATAAAGGGGAATCGAAATCAATCGATCCCCATTCTTGTAATCTCGATTTTCTATTTTGTAATTTTTCTTTTATTGCTGTAATTCAAAATTAAATTGGCATATAAAGGAAGATTCAATTTTTCAGGCATACAAATCTGTGTATCACAAATTCAGTGGTAGTAAGTATATTTTCTTGGTTTTATATGTCGATGACATATTGCTAGCCACAAATGATATAAGGATCTTACACGACACCAAGATTTTTTTGTCAAAACATTTTGAGATGAAAGATCTTGGTGACGCCTCCTTTGTTTTAGGCATCCAGATACACCGAGATCATTCTAGGGGTGTTCTAGGATTGTCACAAAGGAACTATATCGATAAACTCCTCCAAAGTTATGGCATGCAAAATAGCAAAGCAGGTGATACCCCTGTCGCTAAAAGAGACAAATTCAGTCTCAGTCAATGCCCTAAAAATAATTTAGAAATTTAAGAAATGCATAAGATTCCTTACACTTCGGCTGTAGGGAGTCTAATGTATGCTCAGGTATGTACACGTTCGGATATTGTGTACATTGTTGGCATGTTAGGCAGATATCTAAGTAACCCCAGAATGGATCATTGGAAAGCAGCCAAGCGGGTTATGAGATATTTACAGAGAACAAAAGAGTACATGCTTACATATAGGAGATCAGATCAGTTAGAGATCATTAGGTACTCTGACTCCGATTTTGCTGGATGCCAAGACAGCAGAAGATCCACATCGGGCTATATTTATTTGTTGGCTGGTGGAGCAATTTCTTGGAGGTTTGCGAAACATACACTCATAGCTTCATCCACCATGGCAGCAGAGTTTGTAGTATGTTATGAGGCATCCAATCAAGGAATATGGCTGCGAAATTTTGTCACTGGGTTACGTGTTCTGGATGGTATTGAAAGACCACTGAAAATATTTTGTGACAATAAATCAGCAGTTTTATATTCCAATAACAACAGGAGCTCTACAAAGTCAAAACATATTGATATCAAGTTCCTAGTTGTAAAAGAAAGAGTACAGAGTGGACAGATATCCATAGAGTATATTGGAACAAACTCCATGATAGCGGATCCGCTTACAAAGGGATTACCAGCCAAGGTCTTTCATGAGCACACTGCTCATATGGGTGTTATCTTATTTGAGGATATTCAAATTTAGTGGGAGTTTGTATTATTTATTGTTTATTGCTCTATGTTATGTTTAGATTTTATCTATACATTTGGATTATGTTCTGCAGAAAATAAAGTATTCAGCTTATTACACTCTGTTAAAATTATGCTAAAGAATTGATCTCAATAAAGTTAAGTAGGACCAGTTGGAAACAGGCATGAATAGATCACATTGTATGTAATTTCCATACTACGCACTCATGATTGATTTATGTCATTTAGTTGTGCTGATATATGTGACCATTGATCGGTCTAATAACAATTGATGTAACAAAGGTCGCTTTGATTCTATGTCAGTATAGTAAATGGACAAGATTGTTTCGGATATACCCTAAGGACATGATAGCAAATTTTGAGCTCATACGGTTAAACACTTTTATTGGATTACATATGTGGCCCAGTAGGAGATTGTTAGATTAATTTTTATAATTAATCTATAATTTGGGGCCACACATGTAGACAATTAAAATGTGTGTGCTATCATTTAATTAAGCCAAGTCTAAATTTTGTAGTTTAATTAATAATTGATTAATTGGCTTAAAGGGTATAATAGTCATGAGATTATTGTGTAGATACCATTAGATAATTATTACTTCTATGAAGGGCAGAAGGGTAATTATGGTAAAAATTATAACTGCCCTAGCAGTTTATAATTAGGGTTATGGTCCCCGTTCTACCACGACGTATTCTGTTTTCTCAAAATCCTCTCAGAGAGAATTCTAAGGAAGGATCTGGTGGCTAGAATTGGAAGACCATAACTCAAGGGTTCTTTTCCCGCAAGATTTCTACATCAATGGATTCAGGTATGCTTCCGTTTTTAATTTTGTACTCATGGTATTAATCAGGAGATTCAATAATATACAAAATTATTTCTTTTATTTCGGATTTATTAATTGGTAAATTATTTCTATTACGAATCCCAACAACCTATTCATGAGAATTCCTAGGGATCAACCCTTGCTCCTCCGACCATGGTCTTGACAATTCCTCTCATATAAATAAGTCCTCTGAAGGCATTTGTGATCGAAATAATACCTCCACAATTTATGGGTTTAACTTATTAAGAGATAAAACTCAATATAACCAATCACATCATTTGAGCATTGCCATAGGGATGAGACATGCAAAAGCACCTTAATGCAAGTCCTAGAGGAGAAAAATTTCAAGGGTCAGTGCTTTATAAGATTACTGTCTATTATGTTTCCACCACATCAAACATTTATCATGGAACTAACTCGCCCATCAAAAAGTTGATTTCCTGTTGTCGATGACCTCCATATACAGGCTTAAACCCATCCCCCTCGATGAATGCAGGAATACCCTCCTAGATGGACACTTTATAAATAAGGATATAAAATTTAGGATCAAACATTTTATATAGTTTTGCCGCCTTTATTCATTTGTGATGTAAGCTTGAAAGTGTCTTTTAAATATATTCTTTCAAAATTTGCTATAAAAAAAAAGTAAATATGCCAAAAAATTAGTCTCAATATAATTCATCATAGTATCAATATAAACATATGCATGAATAATAGTTTTTACTCCTTTTCACAATTAAGTATAACATGTATATAAATTGTGTTGCATGAAAATAGCATCAAATAACCTTTTCTAATAAGCACAAGAAAACATAAAATTAATTTATTTTTATCGAGATAATAGTAGTGCAAAAGATTGCAAAATAATATTGCAATCATAGCTGCAATTGATTGTTCGTACAACAAGCCCTTCAAACTTGTCTTGCCATTTTTATTTTGTTAATCGTATCTGGAAATTTTATCTTTTATAACTATTGTTAGAAAATTATGCGCTTTCTCAGATGAAGTATGCATTTCAATGCAACAACAAATAAAACATGATGGAGCAATTTGATAATTTTTATGTATCAATACTTCCTCAAATAAAAATATAGAATAAATACAATTGACTACTCTTTTTGCTCTCTTATATCATATTTTACTTGTATCCAACATTCATTTTTCATCTCTAATAAAATCTTAAAAAGTGACATAAAATTTTAGTTTAAAGTTTACATAAAACCTTCTTTTTTACATAATTTTGTAAATAGAAATTTCCATTGTAATAACGTCATATAGGAATAATGATTGGCTCATAGAAATAATTAGCTACATATCTGTTCAATTTATATGTTTCTGGCTTCGTGGAAATATTTGCCAGATATTGAAATGAATGATAAATTTCTTTCGGACTTACTTGATTTTTTTCTTACCACCATTTACTGGTGGCGAATATTTCTAACTGTGGGAGAATTGTTGCAAACAAATAAAGACTATTGATTAGAGATTTAGTTGAAATTTATTTTGATTTGGTTAGAATTTTGATTTGATTTTATCTACATGTGGTGTATGTAGGAATTTTTTATATATTTCTTATAAGATTTCAATTTTAATCAAAGTATGGTTTTTGAGATTATTGAAATTAAGTAATTTGCTTCTTCCAAAGCATTCATAGAGTAATTCGTATGAGAGTGAGCATGCGACTCACATAGTTGTGAGATCCAAACCTTATCTCTTTGAATCAAATTTTAATTCCAGTCCGAAATCTCCAATTTTATATCCAAATTTCTATTGCAAAACCCTAATTTTCCTTTCCTTTTCCTTTCCTCTTGCTTAAAAAAAAGTAATTCTTTCTAGTTTCAGTTGATTTATTTTAAAAAAAAAAACGCCCACACACCGACAGAAATGGTACAGACATCATCTCGAGTGGGACCAAGACTAGTCATGAGCATCGATCAAAACTAAATCTCTTATCCTTCTGTCCTAAGATCCAGCCCTTTGCCGAGTCAGGTCATGCCAAAGACAATCCAATTGCGAGAAGAGTCAGGCCCCTGCACTCCCCTATAAAACTAACCAGCCACTGTCCCAACTCCCATTCAAGCCAACAACCCATTCGTTCACTCGCACCACAACTCCTCCCTCATGCTCTCTGCAATCTCCTTCCCCTCTCCAAACCTCTGCCGCAGTCCTCTCAGAATCAGAGCATCCCACTCTGCCGCGGCGAACCGACCCATAGCTTCCATGGTCACCGCCTCAGCCCCGTCACTGTACGATGTGCTCGGCCTGGCGAAAGGTGCCAGCTGCAGCGAGATCAAGACTGCATACCGTAAGCTAGCGCGCTCTTGCCATCCCGACGTTTGCAAGGGAGCCTCGTCCGCTGCAGATGAGTTCATGAGGATTCATGCGGCGTATTCTACGCTTTCGGATCCGAACAAGCGGGCGGTCTACGACAGAGGACTTGGGGTCGTCGGCGGCGGGCAGCAGCCGTGGACGGCTCCGTCGCAGTATTTTCCTCGGTATGGCCGCAGGACTTGGGAGACTGACCAGTGCTGGTAAGAGACGCTGAAAATATTGTCGATGTGGGTCAAATTCGGACTCGATGCGGCTCGGCAGACGGGCCAAGACCTCGACAGATTGGCGTGTAAGAATCAAAAACTATGTGTGCATCAAAAGAACAGGGAGGTCGGAGAGAGCTGCATGTGTACGAGTCTCTGTAACTAGAAATTTTTCGTAGTGAACTCGATGTGATCATTGTTGGAGTAGAGCCCTGTTTGGTCATTAGATGCTCAAATTTATCTTCAACGAGCGTACTATGTTCTGAGGAAAAATATTATCAATAATATATAAATTAGACAAAAAAGAACATATAGCTTTTGTATTTATATTGTTTAAGTGAAATTACTTTGAAAGCTAAATTCCTCTATTTTTTCCCCCTTTTTCTTTGTGTTTGATTAGGAATTTCAAACATGTTCTGGGAAAGGGAACGAGTAAAAT